>JAXCGZ010022689.1:20000-147500 GCA_037179515.1 Halocaridina rubra | reverse complement strand
GTGACGTTGACAGAAAAAGGAATTATACAATCCGTATGAGTTTTCCCATTTTGATTATAATTTACTACGTGATTATTCGAATTTTTCATTGTTAATTTATGTCCATTATTTTAATTATATTAGTCTGCACTGACTCATATTTTTTCTAATATAGTATATTAGGAAAAGTTGTAATTAATGTTATATGTCTCCCTTGATATTTCATTTTTCTAAAGTAAGCGATCAAAACAAACAGTTGTATTTCTCCAGTTTATTACATGAAATCGTCTTAATTGGACTCCAGTGCCATGAGGTGAGGCACTCCCCTGTTCATTATTATTTATAAATTTACGTGTCCTTGATGATAATGATGTGCTAGGAATACTTTTATTGGAACACAGGTGTATAGAGAGTGACCTCTTGGTCATTATTGGTTCGTGTCACTTTAGGTTAAACACCCTACCGTAGTGCCTACCTAAGTGCCATTTTGAAAACTACCAGAATATTTTTATACCATAAGTAACTAAAACAGATAAATTGGTTCTTTTCACCAGTTTGGTTGCATATAACAACTGGATTCTAGTTAGCTATGACTATGAGAGATTGTTAGATGTGGCACTGCTCATACGCAAATTAGGCACCCACACGCAATCTGCTGCGGCACTATCTGATCTTAGCAACTCCACAAAAACCCTACCTAATTAGAGTACAAATATTGTATTAATCCCTATTGGTAAAAAAAAAAAATCAGATCACGTAATACAAATCCCAAAGTCATGGAATGGATGGTAAAATTTCCAGTAATTTTTCCTCGCATTCATTGTTTTCCTGAGTTAATATCCATCAGTTTTTCCTAGTGTTCATTGTTATCCTGAGCTGAATGACCTGAGAATAGTTTACTTTTATATAGCAAATTAACTCAGTATTTATCATATTACTTTGTGGGAAATTCCTTTAGAGTGCTAAAGTCCACTTTATAGTAGTAATAATGTTAGGAACTTTATATATTAAAACATTTTATATATAGTCAAAATGCATAACATTTTTGCTTTTCTAAATCTAATATCTGTCAATGAAGACTTCAGAGCATCTTTTAAGTAATTATTAATCATGTAGACAAGTGAATTTTTAAATTTTATTTTTTAACACTGATTCGTATTTTTTGCTTTTTATTAGTGTAATACCAGGACGGGGAAAAAAATAATAAAACTGCCCTCTTTGGCCTTGGGCACAAAAAAACACAAAGTAAATGGAAATAGAGTTGGAGTGTGTTGAGACTTGTCTGATGTTTAGGGATAATAAGAGATGTGTAATGATTTTGTTAATGATTATCTGTCGTATTCATGTAATTATGTTTTTCCTGGAAGTATCATAACTGTGGCATATAGCCCGTTGTATAACACCATTTTCACTGTTATTTTTCATGTATAGCTGCAATCTCAGTACTGTACAATCAGTATTTCTATTCTTCTATTTCTTTAATTGCAAGTATTTCTGTTCTTCTGTTTCTTTAACTGCAATGGGAAAATGCACATGCGCATTTCTCTTACAACGCCCTATTATCTATGATTTTAATACAAAGACTTATAATAAGTATTTTAACTTATAGAAATCATTCACTGGCATATACAGGGAGACTCAAAGCTATATTATAGTTTACTATATATATATATATATATATATATATATATATATATATATATATATATATATATATATATATATATATATATATATATATATATATATATATATATATATATATATATATATATATATATATATATATATATATACTCTGGAATTAGAAAATCTGCTTTCTCCTTTGGCTATTGTGTAGTTTCATTTTCTTTTAAGAGCCTTAAAATAAATTGAGACCAGTAATAATCATGTGCACGCTGCATGGAGCCTTTAGTAGCTTATGAAACCAATTCAGAGCACATGTTTTACGTATGCCTCATTCTGTTTTTTACTCAGCACAAATCACAAGTATCAGACGTCTCCTCTCCCTTCTCGCGCCCAGTCACCATCCAGTGTTGGATCATCTTCTGCTCCTCTGAGCTTCAGAGCTGGCTCTCCTCTGCCAACACCAGCTGCATACAGGTATCTTATCTTAAAGATTTTTTTTCTTAGGTGTCTGATTGGCATAGAAACATGTGACTGCCTTTTTCTTTGCCTGAGCTTATAAATAATCATTATAAAAGATAAATGTTGCTCTGTGTTTAATGCTTATATAAAGTTATGCCATACTACAAAAAATGCTTTTCAAACTTACCACCATATTCTGTTGAAACCACTAAGTTGGCCACGATAATACAAAAAATATTGTACCCTATTTAATGCTCTATCCTACTGGAGCTAGCAGTGGCTACAATTAAGCGATAATGATGATGATCTGGTTTTACGTTGTGGACTCCTCTTCTACTAAGGGCTAGGATGGTACCTCCTTTATGTAAGACTTTTGGGTTTTGCAGTGTACGACCATTACCCTGAGCAAATGCCCTTTCTAACCTCAGACCTTGGCAGGTCCCGAACAGATGATCTGAATGTAACAGGCTGTCATCATACCTTGACTATCCTCACACCATCTCTCAGGTGGTCTGTGAATAGAAAGATTTCAGAGTATATGATATTGTCAGCTCATTTCTCCCTCATCCCATTTAATTGCCGATAGTAGTACTTAGGGAATATGAGGAGGAAATTCTGTCACTCCCACAACCAGGGCTAATTGCAGAATTTATCAATGAGTCCCTAAGCTTATATTCGTGAATTGTGGTATCCTAAATGGGAAAATTATTGTCTTGTATTATGACGTATAAATATTTTTAATTCAGAACTATAATGTATAGATTATAAGCTGTCTCTACTAATTGTTTTTCATAAATTAAGATTTTTACTGTATTCCTTAGAAATCATATCGTGTTCTTGCCCATTCCAGACAGGACTGCATGACGGCTGCAGCAAAGCGATACAAATATTTGCGGCGACTCTTTAAGTTTCGCCAGATGGACTTCGAATTTGCGTCATGGCAAATGATTTATTTATTTTACTCACCACAGAAAGTTTATAGAAATTTTCAATACAGAAAACGTAAGTACTTTATTATGCTCAAAACATATAACAGTTCAATCATGAATTTTTTTTTTTTTTTAAATTAATGCATATTTTTTTTAATATATTTTGAGGGAAGGGAAGGTACTGTCGTATTTTATATTTCTTGTTCCATTTTCTGTTAAAGAATATTATTATATTCAACAAAGAAATATAACTATTTTTTGAGCTGAAATCTGCTCACTGGAATAACACTTGTTTTATTTTGTTTTCTCTGCTTGTCTCGTGTATTCTATCAAGAATATGTCATGGGAGATGGCTCTTCCTTTCTCAGAATGGTGTGTCTCAAAAATGAGCTGCAAATAGGAGCTCCAAGAATATTACTGCACTGATGATTCAATTTACAGAAACTTTACAGGAGAAAATTATCAAAATCCCAATCTCATTGTACAGAAAAGTGCCCTCCTCTTTCCTCCGATATTCCGTACTGTCATAAAGAATAGTATTCTCTAGCACTCGCTGCAAATAGTCGTCTCTTATTTCACCATTCCTAATAGTAATTTAGTCATCATAGGTGAAAATGTAGTATTTTTTCTATACTGTACTCTGGAAAAACCGATAAGGGAATCATTTTCCTAAGGTTAAACTAATTTAAAGATTAAGAACAACAACAGCACATTAAGAATTATTTTGACAAGTTCAATATCATACAATTATGCCCACATCCTCTCATAGGGCCCACTTCCCTCTTAACTCTGACCTTGCAGAAGCTAGGGTCACTAAGTACTGGTCAAGGGAAAAATCTCTGTTGTAATTTAGTCAGAAAGAATAAGAAAAATAATGATAGCATGGTCCGGACAGTGTCATAAACTACCTGCCTCTTAATAAGAGACTACAGTACTTATCCTTATCTCTCAGAGGCATCGTGAATGAGACAAAGGGTACTCTCCTGAAAAATTTAAATCATATATTTATCTTTGGAAGCTAACTCTTATCCTGTGTGAAAGATCCCTGGTTACTTCTACCAGGGATGCATATTACAGTATATCTCTACACTAAAGAATCCATTTGCACACGCAGAGCAGCAAGGCATACGAGAGAACTCTGGTGGAAAACTTCAATTGGAAATCTAGTTTGCGTATTTGCTTTGGCATGACCCCCTGTTACAAGGGGCATTTTGGCCAGTGTGTATATGAATTGATAGATAGATATACTGTATATGGTTGGCACTGCTCATGTGAAATTAAATTACTGCTGTTTGTTGCGCCAATATGCACTTTGCTGTATTTAGTGTGCAAATATGATTCTTGAAAATATATTTCTCCAAGTGACAACTTGTATGCCAGTTTAAAAAGAAGAAGAGATCCCTGAAGATGACATTTAATTATGGTGGAAGTATGTAATTATAGAGATAATTTGAAATTGACACTACTATTACTTTTGTCATAATTGTAGCACAACTAGCTTTCTATGATATTGTTATTACAGACGCACCCCTACTTACGAACAAGCAAGTTGCAAACATTTACATATATGAACAAAAAGCTACCCATTATTGATGTATGTGTTACTGTACTGTACCGTATTTTTACTGTATTAAGCTCATTAATATTGTTTACTTTATGTTTATGTAGTAGTTAAGTGTTTTAGCCTAAATACTGTGTAGTAATGCATATGTATGTACTGTACAGTACTCTTTTTTTACCCTAACACAACTTGTGAACAATTCTTATTATGATTGGATTTCTGAAATCTAACTCGCTCATAAATTGGGGAGTGTCTGTAACTTGTACACTGAAGAATAGAAACTACATTTTGATAGGAAATTTAATTCATGTTATGTTACTGCATTTACAGAAACCAAAGCCCAGTTTGCAAGAGATGATCCTGCATTTGTTGTCCTTCTTTGTTTCTGGCTGTGTGGTGAGTACAGAAATTATTTATTGAATTATAAACAAAATTTTTAATCAGGTAAATAATATAAGCCCCCAGTACATTTAATGAGTTCCATAAATTGTTTGGTTCGGTTAGTATTGGTTACCTTGGGCATTAACCTAACCTAACAGTATACTATATTGGGTTATATAATGTACTGGGGGTCACTAATCTATACCTGATCCCAAATTGTTATGTGACATCATTGGCAGTGTATTGCTGGATCTGTACAATTTACATTTACAAGTGATTGATTCATTTGCCATTTGCATTTTACCTACTGACACTATTGCTCATACGTCCATCCTGGGAATTAGTATCTCTAGTTTGGGCGGGAAAATCTTTTGTCTGACAGGAAAGTTATTTTATACCAATTTGAAGTGGGAACCATCTGGATAGATGATACTGTATCTTTTCACAGCTGGCTGGGTAATTATTACACAAATTTATTGATCCTCAGTTTATCAATACAGTATTGGTATGATACAAATGATTCAGTTCGGCTTTACATCACGAACTCCCTTTTCTACTAAGGGCTAGGACGGTTGCCTTCTTGAGAAGGACTTGTTTTGGCAAATGTAATCGTTACCCTGAGTGTATGCCCTTACTAATCTCAGTCCGTGACGGGGTGCGAACCCTCGACCTGCCACCACAGAGTCACGGACACTACCATTTTGCCACGGAGACAACATTGGTAAGATACAAATGACATTCAATATATGTAGAAATACCATCATGATTGTTCACTTTGCTTATTTAATTCTGTCAGTTAAACAGCAACTCCGACGTTCTGAATATTGAAAAGAAAAAAAAAAAAATTGGCCCAGAATTGGCACTCAGCCATAGGGACCGCAGTAGCTGAGTGGTCAGATTGCTCAACTCTGGAGTTGACAGACCCGCTAACAAACCCAGTGTGGGGTGTTAGGAATGTCACCCAGCCTTAATTCCCAGCCACACTGTGTTCACCTCATATTTAAAACTAATAGTGGCACATAAAACATGAATTGGCACTCACCCATAGGAACTGCAGTGGCTGGGTGGTCAGATTGCTCAACTCTGTTGATCCGGTAACAAACCCAGTGTGGGGTGCTGGGAATGTCATCCAGTCTTAATTCCCAGCCACACTGTGTTTACCCCATATTTAACACTAATAGTGGCACATAAAACATGAATTGGCAATGAGCCAATCTTGTTGCTCTTGTGCTACTTATTTACTTCTAAATACGGGCTAGCAAATATACTGTATGTCGTTTTGACGTATTATTACAGAGTAGCCACAGGTTTATTTTTAAAGCAAAAAACTTTTAGTTTTGATAATTGTTTTAGTTATATGTACCCCAGTAATCGTCTCTCAAAACATGATGAATTTGAAAAGAGGATATAAAAACAAAGAGTATTTTCATAATTTGAGATTCATTTAAATATAACGAGCTGGCTAGTAATGCATAAGCAGCCATGCAGTTAGAGAAAAAAAAATATGTAATACTTATTCCCTATGTTCCATAAAACTTGACCGAAAATAATGAAGAAGCTGGAAGCTTGATGTCTTAATTCTTTTGCTTTGCATATTGACAGACTTTTGGCTTCTGCTAAGATAGAATCATGCATTAATTAAAAATTACCATATTGGTATCATTTTACATTAAATACAAAGTTTGCTTCAATAAATATTATTAGATTCACATTTAATATCAATCATACAGATAAGCTTATGGTACAAGAATCCTTTCTATTGTGAAAAATTGTCAGACAAATCAATGTGTAGCACACCTATACACAGTGCACTTTGAACTGTTTGTATACATTTTTCTTCATACTATCCCTAGTTATATGAACAGATCTCTTTCGAGATTACTTTCTTACAATAATAATGAGATTCTGAATCTATAAAAAACGTAAACAACTTAGATATTATAATTCGAATTTAAATTAGTAATTGCTCGTTGACCTCACTGCCTTTTTAAATTAACTGCAATATTAATAAATATATGAATTAACACTAATTAATTAAACACTGCTCCATCACATTTGAACATTGAGTATACAGTATATGTCATTCATATTTGAACATTTAGCTTTTGAGTATATTCGTAATTCATAAACTAATGTGTCCTTGACCCAGGAGCATTTTCAGTTATTCCCACAAAAGAATTTGATTCAGGTTTTGCTATCAAGACAGAAAAAAAAAATGTCCCAAACAAATTCAGACCTGAAAGTTTTGGTTAAAAAAAAAATTTTAGAATAATTTAGAATTGCTTAAGAAGGGTAAGAGGGAAGTGAACTTAGAACTGAATTTGTGTATGTGTTACTGTTGAGATGCAGTTCACTGCATTGTTAGATAGATTGCAGAATCACAAAATAACATTGACTCTGCCAAATATTCTGAGTAACAACAAAAATTGACAGACTCTATGCATTCGCATCTCTCTTCTTCTTGGTACATACAACTTAATATTAGTGAGATTTCTCTAGCTTCTTAAAAAATCACAGCTTGTAACGAACTTATTTCTTTTGTACTTTTATCTTGACTACAGTAATATGTCAGTATGATGCAATCGAAAAACAGGAGGAAAGAATAACGATAACAAGAGATACTAAAGCTATGTAGAATTAGCTTTAGACCAGTCAAGAAGTGTTCACAATACGCTTATTATTGAAAACGTTATGAACAGTATAATATATATATATATATATATATATATATATATATATTATATATATATATATATATATATATATATATATATATATATATATATATATATATATATATATATATATATATATATATATATATATAGAGGTGCAATTTTAGGAAATAATGCAAAATTAGTAGAGGATGATGAGGGGGGGAACTGAATACATTGCAGAGAGAATACATTCTTAAAAACTTCACCATTAGCATCACAGTAATTTGTTCTCATATTGTTCATATTATCTTTGCCTAGATTATTACCAACTCTTATCCTGTTAACAATATTTTAACAGGATTTACGGATCTCTAGCATTTCATAAAACAGCATTTACCTTTTCTTATAGCTAATTACAAAAGTGTGGTTATAGTAGCATTTGAATGCATTAGGGGACTGCCGTAGCGTACCCTGTAGAGTGCTCGACTCGAGAGATGACGGATCCGCGTTCTAGCCCATGGCTGGACGATAAGAAAGGCAACCAGCCTAAATTCCCCGGCTACAATCCATCTGTGTCCACCCCTATATGGGGACTAAAAGTGACACATTAATAAAAACAGCAATTGTATTGATTAAAATCTGAATTAAGTAATTCTTGGAAACAAAGATGACAGAGAAGAATTGATTAAATTCATTATGTAAACAAGGAGTGTGTTGCACTCATTTAGATCGAGTCTATTAACGGATGCAGTCATCATTTGTATTTCCGGAGGGGACAAGCCATGCGCAGTGATTATTTCTCTGTAAAGGCACAAGCTGTTCCACTGGGGTCGAAACCTATTCCATCCATCTATGTGACTCAACTTTAGCTTCAGGGTGTTACTTCCGAGTATTCCCGAAATGTAAACATCTTCCAGTTCAATAATGGGTGATCGTTTGGCTTCTTGCAGTAGATGTGGTATGAGGTTGGTTGACATAATGTAAGCGGTGCCAGAAAGGAACGGCGGAAGAAAAGTCGGAGCGTATACTGTTGGATCCAGATACCACTTCGAATTTTTATTTCTGTCTGCTCTCACATCTTGGTATAAGTATCCTCCGAAGAAGTACGATTCGTATTCGCGAGTCTCAGCATTAATAAAGTAATGAATCATTTCGTAGGGTCTGTAGGGTAGACAAGCATCAAAAGCGGTATATCCATTCCCTTGCTTGTAGGATATGACATCAGAGGTGCTTCTCTTCTCAATATACATATTCCTTCTTGCCTCAGTGATACATGAAGTGACTTGAAGCAGTTTGGGTATATTCAGGTACATGTCATCATCTATCTTCAAGAGGAACTTGGCATCTTTGCACGCTTCTTGCGTCCATTGCATCAGTGCAAGGGTTTTGAGGGTCAGGTTGGTGTAGCTGTCTGTGAATCTGGAGTCTTGGATAATGTCATCATGGTTTTTTCCTTCTTCAAGTATGCTGTCCTGTGTAAAAAAAAGAAAAAAAATAATTGTATACTATGATACATAGTAAAATAGATCCAATTATTATGGTTCATAGTAAAATAGATCCAAGTTTTATGGTACGTAGTAATAGAGATCCAAGTTTTATGTATCACGGTTATTCTCCATTAAGGTGTGTGTGGACAGGGAATAAGTCTGGATGCCCTTCCTAGTGCCCAACGGTAGTCTTGATCGTGGGTCTGTCAACTCCAGAGCTGACCACTCAGATACTGTGGTTCCCACATGGTAAAATAGATAAAGATTAGATATTCATTCTAAAGAGTAATTTGTAAGTTAAGGTGCTTCTTTATACTATATATGAAAATTGAAAAAAAAATGCAATATTTACATAGCTGGGATAATTTTTATTAGTATACAATACATATAGAGCATCATTTTTTACTAGCAGTGTCAAAAACTAGTAAGTAATGGCTCCCAAAAGAAAAGGAATGTGAAGTTCAGTGCACTGTATGTGATAACCTTAAGATACTGTACACTGTAATTTTTTAAGTAGTGTTTCAAGACATATTTCTTAATATTATATTACCCGCTTAACTCACTCTATCTCACATTTACAATTTTAACAAACACTTGTAAAAGATATTTACTACAGACTGTATGTACAAATTCCTTACCATGTGACCGACAAATATGTATGGGAAAAATGGTTTAAAGCTACATATTTAATCATGCATACTTCCTCAAATTAGGTATGATATGTTATGACTAATTTTGAGGACTTTGTATCACCCTCAGGAGCAAGAAAGAATTCCTGAACCCCACAAATTTATAAGTTATTCACTTTGAAATATCGATCATCCAAGAATTTCCCTATGGAAGAATATTTTGCTCACGGTTAAATTTAGGTGAAAGCAAGTTCATAACATTGATAAAAGGTGTATTGTTGATCAGAAGATATTTTTTGCAGATCTAGATATTGGCCCTCAATATTGAGATAATGGAGCAGTGTGACAAACCTTAAAGAATAGTGCCAGATTCTTCTGAAGAATTTTTTCTCAGAATATTAAGACGGAAAAAAAAGCTTCCAATATTTTCAGATTACTCTTAAACCTTCTAAAATAAGAGATATTATTATATGAATTTACTTTAAAGTCTCTTTTTAGACATAGTGCTTTAGATGGAATAAAATTTAGATTTTGAAAAATTACAACTATGTGAATTTTTTATATTAAAAAACAATATATTATTTTTTCTACAAAGAGATATTCTAATATCTCCAAGATTGTATAATTTTGATAAATATTCTAATAACTACAAGATTGTATAATTTTTATAAACAAATGGTACAGTTTAAACAGATTCCTGAATACTGTAAACAGCTTTAACTAGTTTCATATGCACCTCAATAGTATAATTGCTTAGACCCAATAACTTCTTTCAGTGTAAAACAAAATTTAGAACTTACCTGTTGAATAGCATCGTTAGTAGAGCCTAGAAAAAATACAAGAATCCACGTAAATGGTAAAATCCCTGTCCAGCTCTGTCGAATGGCCTCTCGTTCTTTGTGGTGCGACACAGCTGACGATACCATTAAAATGACCCCAACATTGTTTGTGTTACACGCTTTTATAGCTTTCTTGGAGTCAAGAGTCAGTGTGTGTTGTCTGAAACGATTAATGATGCTGCTCACAGTTTCATCAAGTAATTAACAGATAGTTTATTAATGAGATTAAAATATTGTGCATAGTATTATCTGTATCCATGCTCTAATGGTACAATGACTTATGTTGTCTTGAGAACAGTCTTTTATGTGCAAAATTATTACGTAGTTTCGTAAATGGTAAAAAAAAAAAAAAAAAAAATTCTGGTAGTTGAAAAAGGTATTCTTTATTAAGGCAGTAAATGTAGTTTGCCTATACTCTGAACTCTGCATGTAACATAGAATGAAGACATTAAAATACCTGTATATAAAATTAATTTGTTTTAGAAACGTGTGTTGTTTATTTACATTTGTGTAAACTAACTCTTAACGATAATCAGAGAATAGTAATCCATGTAGGAAGTGCGTGAGAGTAAAATTTTCACTTATTTTTCTATCTCTTTATTAAAAGGCAACATACTTTCAGAGTTTATAACTCCAATATAAAGTACATAGCTAATTATTTACTTTTTAAAGTACTGAATATATACATAGCGATAATCAGTTAACTACATTTTAATGATGAAATTATTAAATAAACCATACTGCAGAGTTATATCTTACCTAGGTAGGGAGTCGGTATAATTGAGTGGTTTTCTTACATGAACCATTTGTGCAGCATTGTTGTAAATAATTTCAGTAACAATCTTCTTAACGAATATCAGTATTACAACTGAGGCAACTAACTGCAGAAGGCCTCTCCGGGACCACCTCATGGTTGTGTGCAATTTTTTACATATATGCATTGTACCCCTAGAAAAAAGTTAGCAATATCATCTATGGTAGCAAGGAACTTGATTACGTAGGGACACTTTGAGCATTGTTCCCTGAATCATATATCGATGGCAATTGTTTGATCTTTCACAATAGAGGAGGACCTCGACTTTGCATAAGTAGGGGGGGGGTTACCATCTCTTATTTATGCCAAAACACTGGCCACGATGGCCAAATGATAAAGCTCGCGATTTCGATTCATCAGGTAGTGGGTTTGCGGCCTGCCACGAACCAAAACCAAAGTCCTTCGCAAGAAAGTACCGTTCTAGCCCTAAATGGAAATGGAGTCTGTGACATAAAACCGATCACAGTTATGTGAAAACATACATGAGTTGTTGCAATTAATGTAAATATATATATATATATATATATATATATATATATATATATATATATATATATGAATACTGTATTCAGTAATCACTGTACACACAGTTTAGAGCAATTCATCAACTTACAACATATGCGACTTGTAACTGTTTGACTTTCTACCAAGAGCATGTTGTCTTCATTTAATCATAAACCTGATGTGGGTTAATTATATGATGCCTATATAAGTAAAAATAATTAATGTTTAAAATATTTCATCAATAAGAGCAGAAATGGCCTTATTTTTTTTCAACCTGAAAATATTTTGTAGGCATTACATTGTTAAATAGGCACCAGGCAAAGAGAAAAAAGTACGTTTTTATTAATATTCAAATAATTTTCAAAGCAAGCAAACAACAACGAAGTGATAATTGAAGTTATTGTTTTAAGAGTAGTTTTATATTGGTTATGATTCAATTTATGCTCCCCTTCTACGTTTGGACTATATTATTTTTTTTACTATTGATTTCTGTGTTAAAAATAATTATCAGAATAATTCAATTCTAAAATTATCTTTCGGAAATAATAATTTTTTGTAGTGCCGAACCTTACTAACCTAACTCTAATTTTAAGCCTTACATATATAAAAAGGGCGAATAGAGGGGGGGTGGCAACGCTAACTTCTATGATAGGCTATGAAAGGGTGCATAAAACGAATCTAAGCCGTATATAATATACATATTTAAATGGTAATATTAGTAAATTCATATAGGAAATGCGTTGTCAACATTAATTGTTTAGCACTTGTAGGAGCTAATGAAGAATTGGAACCTGCCCTTTATCAACAGCAAAGAACGGTTAGGTTAGGTTAGAATCTGAGCTTAAAGGTTCTCCTCAAACTCTAACCTAACTTAACCTTTCTTTGCTGGTGAAAAGTCAGGTTCCTATTCTTCAGGAGTTTCTATTGTAATTTTACTTTGCTAGCGATTGATTTTGACAAATTCTTTTCCAAAAAAAGAAAAAAAATGAAATTTTTGACTGTCGTAATAGTGCGAAGTCAGCAATTTAAACTATCTTAAGTTTTTAACAAGAACGTAAAATATTCGGGAGCTGACTAGACTTACCATTTTGTTGGTAAATAATAATTATGACGCTTGCAACCCTCTACAAGTAGATGACAATGTTTATTTATTTTGTTTATGCAATTTTGAAAGTTATTACAATTGTATCTGTCGTCATTGTAGACTTTAAGTATTGTATTTAAATTTTTGTTGAGTGGTAGTTCGTAATTTTAAAACGTAAATTTTCATTATCTTTTTGTTTGCAATTAGAAAAAATGCAGCCTATCAAAAGGCTCAAGTCTTCTTCTGTAGGATTTATGATGAGAATTTTGGTCTCTCTCTCTCTCATTAAGAATTACATTTACAAGTATTTATGAAATAAACATATTCTTTTTGGTCACTTCCAGAGAGAGAAAAAATCTCAAATTATTGTGAAGGAAATTTTATAATTTATAAATTTGTCTTTTTCACTGCTCTATCTAACTTGTAAGTTTATAACATAGAGCTTATAAACAATAAATTTAGATAAAAATAACTCAGGAAAAATGGCACCTGTAAAAATGGCACAAATGATAAAAATAGGAAAAAAAACGTACAACCACAATTAGTGTGTTGATATATATATATATATATATATATATATATATATATATATATATATATATATATATATATATATATATATATATATATATATATATATATATATATATATATATATATATATATATATATATCAACTTAAAAATCGTATAGGAACACTGTTCAGACATGAGATCACCGTTTTACATCAACTCTTAAAAACAGAATCTTAATTACTAGAATCTAATCTAACCCAACCACTATTACTTCCCTGACCACAGTGAATATATTTTTTTGTTGTGCCATTTTTTTCCCGTGTTTTCTCATGTGCCATATTTACCAGTGCCATTTTTACCTGTTCCATTATTTCCGTTCACAATAAACAATGTCCACAATCCGTTTTGTAAGGGGGTTTACCAAGCCAAATAACACACATTCACGATAAGCCAAACATACCGCACCCATGCCTTTCAAACTCCTTGGCAATAATTTACACGCACCATCCTTGTAGGGTCATCTACAGGGTAGGTGGACAAAGATCTGCCATGGGTCCGACAACCGCAACTGGTTTACCCCCACCACTTCGTCACATGGCAATCCACGCCCACACCCACCAGTTCCAGTTAACTGAAACTAGGTCCCATTTTTCTTTTACTTCATGTAGCAAAGCTAAAACAATCTTTTTAATGAAATAAGGTACTTCACCACTGCAGCTATGCAGATATTTAGTCATTCTCATAAGTCCATATACAGTATTTCAATTTTGGACTGTAGGCTTTACTTAGTCAATCTGAGAGAATAATCTTTTGTATCATTGGTGACATGCTCTTCTTTTAATAGAGAAGGGTGCCAGGAATATTTTTTATTTATTTTGAAGAGGGAGCTTTCAAATTATGAAAATTACCGGATTGTTTTACTCGTGGGACCACGGTGACTGAGTGGTCAGTGCGCTTGACTCCACATTTGACAGACTCGCAATCAAGACTGGCATGGGAGTAGAACCTTGTTTCTACTCATATTCTTTCCGTCCAAACAACGAGGTCACTCCCTTCACTTAGACTGCTTTATATAACGTATTAATTAGTGACCACTCTGATATTCATATATTGTTTTCATCTATTCTATCTATGGGACTATTCATTGCCCATATTAATATTGGTTGCTAATCATCCCTATTATTAATATTCCCTTTCTGACCTAACTGTTATCCATCTAACTCTCTGCTACCTACATATTCAGAGCATTATGCAATCTTAGTATTGTAAGGCTCTGAGGATGGAGGCAAGAATACCTCCTCCATGTTCTCCTGCATGTCGAAGAAGTTGACTAATTGGGATGAGATGAAGGGACTGGGAATCCCTTTCTCTGTATTTTCCTCCTACCAAGAGGCTAGTACAGTGGTAACGTGCTGGCTTCACATTCACGAGGTCGAAAGATCAGTTCCTGTCCAAGACCGAGAGTTTAAGCTGTTTCCTGGCAGGTACTGCTGTGGTTGGGCACCACAGTGGGGTGTTGGGGCTTGCCCCAGCTGACGAATATCCATTGTATTGTAATGGAAATAAATGTTTATTATTATTATTATTATTGTAGGAGGGACTATGCCATTTGTATAT
The DNA here is from genome assembly GCA_037179515.1 of Halocaridina rubra. Taxonomy (NCBI): domain Eukaryota; kingdom Metazoa; phylum Arthropoda; class Malacostraca; order Decapoda; family Atyidae; genus Halocaridina; species Halocaridina rubra. The sequence continues at coordinate 132,416 of JAXCGZ010022689.1, read as the reverse complement.
AGGTAGATTATCAGTAGGAATGAGGTATTGTTTTCTACTCATTTAATACATTAGGACCTGTAAAAAATGTAAATTTATAAACCATATTAATTATGTTATTAAAGTGCATGACATTAATAAAACTCATGCATATTAATATATGCCATTATGTCTAATATAGCATTTTACTTTTATTTTTCTAAAACTGAAGCTTATCAGAGAAGTATTCTCAGGTTTATTTATTTAACAAGAACATTCAATTCACATAGATACAGATCTTTTTATTTTGTATTTTTCAGTCACCTCTGTGGGCTTTGCTGTTGTCCTGAAATTGAGCTTTGGAAGTTTTCTTAGATTTCTAGTATATACAGTGTGTGTGGACACCCTAGCTGTTGGGGTCTTGGTGGCTACAGTTCTCTGGTGGGTATAGATTTTCTTAATCTGGGATTAGTATTTGATATGAAGATGTTAGATATGTTAATAGAGAGTTTATGTAACTTTCCTCTAGTTCTTTTTTTTGTATTCTATATTTGATTTTTTTTGCGCTGATAAGCGTACTGTACTGTGTGTACATCCAATGTTACTGATCATAATATTTTTCTCCATTTTTTACGTTATGCATTACGGTTGTCTGAAAGCTCTTTATTTAGAATAACTTTTATGTAAACTATTGCAGTATTAATCCATATAAAGTTCTCTAAAATTACCCTCATCAGGCCTGGGCTCGAAGAAAATATTAAGACGACAATAAAGTAGAAGGTTAAGGACAAAGCAGAAATAACTTTTTTTTTACTTCATAACAGGGCCATGACCAACCATTATATGGTGAAACCAACATGCAGAGACCAAGATGTGGAATGGGGCTACGCGTTCGATGTCCATCTAAATGCTTTCTTTCCCCCACTCATTATTCTCCACTTTTTCCAGTTATTTTTCTATCACAGTAAGTAAGGAGAGAGATCTCAACACTTGTTAAAAATATTATTATTTTTTATTTACTTAAGGTTTATTGCCTGTTAATCACTACTGTTTCATGATTCCTTTAACACCTGTTGCTATTTGACTTTGGTATAATTTAAGTAATATTCAACGTACTGTATAGTGAAGCAAACATATTGGCTTGCAGCCGTCTGTAGTTATAGTACTGGTAAATGCATTTAATCTTAGTATTTGGGGAAGAAGATTTCCCTGTGAGTTACAAGAAACATCTAAAAGGAATAGGGAGAGGGAGAGCTGGAACTTTCTCCCTCAGAAATCTGATGAGAAGAGTATATTGGAGCCCTTCTACTTGAAGTGCTTTGTTACAGTTGCGTCCACCCTCCTTTCTTTAGTGGTAATAGATAATTAAGTGCAGTAAAAGACTTAATACATGTACTTGCATGTCAGTATTGTGTATGAAGCTCAATGTTTTATAATACGCTAATGCGTTAATGTTAATACTCTAGTGTAGACTAATTTCGATTTAATTTTCAGTTTTCATCAGCCAAGATTGGTTCGTATCCAGACTGTTTGGAAATTTGTTATGGGTCTTAGCCATTGGTTACTACATTTACATTACATTCCTAGGGTACAGTGGTAAGTTAATTTACTTTGTTTTGATGGTGTATGATAGAACTTGAAAAAAAAGGAAATGTGCGTTTTTGCAAAGATGATTAACTTTAATTGTTATATATATATATATATATATATATATATATATATATATATATATATATATATATATATATATATATATATATATATATATATATATATATATATATATATATATATATATATATATATATATATATATATATACAGCGCGAACCAGGAAATCCGCGAAGTAGGATCCGCCTATATGTACATAGATATTTTAATATATTTTTACGTTTACACTGTATAAACCCTCCCTGCACTGTTAAAAAAACACCCTTTACATTATAAATAACAGCAAGCAACGTAAATTTTTATGAAAGTGATAGATAAAATTACGGTGAATGAGGTGATAATGACGTGACATACATACTCATTTACAATTATTTTTTCGTTTATGTACTGTATAAACCCTCCCTGCACTGTTAAAAAAAACACCCTTAACATTATAGATAACAGCAAGCAACGTAAGTTTTTATGAAAGTGATAGGAAAACTTACCGTGAATGTGATGATGACGTGACATACATACTCATTTACAATTATTTTTTTGTTTACATACTGTATACACCCTCCCTGCATTGTTAAAAAAACACCCTTTACATTATAAATAACAGCAAGCAACGTAAATTTTTATGAAAGTGATAGATAAAATTACGGTGAATGAGGTGATAATGACGTGACATACATACTCATTTACAGTTAATTTTTCGCTTACGTACTTATAAACCCTCCCTGCACTGTTAAAAATACACCCTTTATATTATAAATAACAGCAAGCAACGTAAATTTTTATGAAAGTGATAGATAAAATTACGGTGAATGAGGTGATAATGATGTGACATACATTCTCATTTACAATTATATTTTCGTTTACTGTATAAACCCTCCCTGCACTGTTAAAAAAACACCCTTTACATTATAAATAACAGCGAGCAACATAAATTTTTATGAAAGTGATAGATAAAATTACGATGAATGAGGTGATGATGACGTGACACACATACTCATTTACAATTATTTTTTTGTTTACGATCTGTATAAACCCTCCCTGCACTGTTAAAAAAACACCCTTTACATTATACATAACAGAACGCAACGTAAATTTCAATAAAAAAATGAAAATACTGAAAAAAAAAATTTCAATATTTTAATATTTTTGCGTATACCCATAAAATAAAATAATAATTTATCCAAAAAAAAAACCACGATAGAGTGAGAACGCGAACCAAGAAGCGCGAATAACCGGGGTAACACTGTATAATATATATATATATATATATATATATATATATATTAATATATATATATATATATATATATATAATATATATATATATATATATATATATATATATATATATGCTACAGCTGAAGGTTTTTTGAACTTAAATAGGACAGTCCAGGATAGTTCAATCTTAAGTCTTCCTTCGGTTACGGTTCTTTTTCTATGACTACATCTACACTGAATATTCTTGGATAGTCATTATACATCTCTTATTATCCCTTCACATATGACAAGTCACTACACTCTCCATCTTTGTTTCTCTTTATGTATTCATTTTGCCCAGGCTCGATAAGGGCTGTTTTATTTTATTATTTTTTTGGCCCGTCCGGGTGTCACAATCTAAAAAAAAAATCAATAACTTAAAAAACAAATAAAAATAACATGTGAAAACATGAATAATTTTTACCCAACCGGGACTTGAACCTGGGACATATAATTACTATGCTAAGGCACTACCAATTACACCTAGACCTTCTGTGGTGTAGTTGATAGCGCCTTGGCATAATAATGTGTTTCCCTTTTAGACCATCTGTGGTGTAGTTGGTAGTGCCTTGGCATAGTAATTTTATGTCCCAAGTTCAAGTTCCTGTCGAGGTAAAAAATAATTCATATATATATATATATATATATATATATATATATATATATATATAATATATATATATATATATATATATATATATATATATATATATATATACACACACTGTTTACAGAAGCTCCCCTATACTGTATGCAGAAGTTCCCCTATTTACCAACAACCGAGTTACAAACAGTCACAGATATGAACAAAAACCTACCCTTTTTATACCCATGTATTAATGTAAGTATTACTGCACTGTACTGCATTGTTACATTATTATTACTGTATTAAAATTCATTAATACTGTGTACATTATGATTTATGTAGTAGTTAAGTGTCTTTAGCCTAAGTAATGTAAAAAATTGTATTTTTATGTACTGTACAGTATTTTCTTGTACCTAAGCACAACTTCCGAACAATCCTACCAATGAACAGACTTCTGGAACCTAACTTGTTTGTACATTGGGGAGTATATATATATATATATATATATATATATATATATATATATATATATATTATATATATATATATATATATATATATATATATATATATTATTTTTTTTACCAAGGAAGACCAATTCTGTTAATATATGTTTAGCTAGCTTGAAAGTTAATAAGAAAATAGAAATATGCTATTAAATGTTAAGAATAATAATAATAATAATAATAATAAGACTTTATTTCCAACGTACATTGGGTATTCAAATAAGATGCATATATATTCCAGATAGACATCTGTGGTGTACGATATAGACATACTAAAACAAACAAATCATAAAGATGGGTGTACTATTAAAATTTACAAGTAAAATCTTCCTTTAAGAGTAACTTCTTAAGATTATATTTAAAAGTATACACTGAACCAGCATTTTTTAGTTCTCTGGGAAGCTGATTATATAAATGAGGTCCACGAATGTTTATATCTCTTGAGCCAATATCAGTTTTAGACCTTCGTACTAATAAATCTTCCCCTTGACGGGTAGTTAACCCGGTAACTGAGCTTACTGTAGAAAAATTATACAAGCAATCAGGAAGATTGTTTCTTAGTATATTAAAAACAAAGGTACATATATCAAAAACATATTTATCTCTAATCTTTATCCATTCTAGATCTTTTAAAACAGGAGAGATGTGCTCGTATTTTCTTACATTGCCAACAGCCACTCGTGCTGCAAAGTTTTGTAACTTTTGTATTCTTTGTAATTGAGTCTTATTTGTACATCCCCAAACTTTGAGACAGTAATTAATTAAACTCATAGCTAAGGACTGGACAATTATTATACGAGTTGATGTTTCAAATGAGTCTTTTACCCTATTTAGATATATTAGAGTACCCATTACTTTTTTATAAATTTCATCTATATGCATTTCAAAATTCATGTAACGGTCAAAATAGACACCTAGGTTCTTTACCGAGTTCATTGGCTTAATGATATTACCGTTAAAATTTATATGAAGATTGTCATCAACTTCTGATAATAATTGTCTGGATCCGATAAGAATAGATTGGGTTTTAGTTTTATTAAGTAACAGACCATTTTTTAGAAAGTAACGTTTAGCCATATACAAAATTTCTTCTGCTCTACGAATAATATTTTCTAAATCATTAATTTCTACTTCAATTAAGATTTGAGTATCGTCAGCATATTGAATGACATAACAGTTAGGTAAATATTTTACTAGATCGTTTACATATATTAGAAAAAGTATAGTGTCCTAGGATCGATCCCTGAGGGACCCCAAACAATACCTTCTTGCGACTTGAAACTACATCTTTTATTCTGACTGACTGGTAGCGGTTTTTTAAATAGTTCTCGAACCAGCTTGGGTCAATGTTCATTTTTTTGCATTTTTCTAATAAGATGGTATGGTGTACACTATCAAAAGCTTTAGAAAGATCGAGTAGTAGTAGCAATGATATTTTCTTATTATCTATATTTTTGTATATTTCATCTGATATTTTCAATAAGGCAGTTTCAGTTGATAATTTTGGCCTGAAACCGTGTTGACTTTTTGCAATAAGTTTATTTTTTTCAAGAAACTCACTTAACTGATTTGCAACAATCTTTTCAAGTATCTTTGATAAAATTGGTAGTAAAGAGATTGGTCTATAGTTAGAGACGTCGTCAGGATTTCCATTTTTAAAACCAGGAATTACATGGGGATTTTTCCATAAATCTGGGTAAATATTGGTAACTATGGAAGTATTTATTATTACCGTCAGATAATAAGCTATTACAAATAATGAATCTCTAATAAAACGAAAACAAATTCCATCTGATCCATATGCATTAGAGTCTTTCAGATTTTTTATTACTAAGATTACTGTATTACAATCTACTGTAGTAGGGTTAAAGACATCATTACTTCTATTGAATGCACTATGTTCTTGAAGATTAACATTATTATTATTATTACTACCATCATCACTATTATCATTACCATTACTACCACCATCATTATTATTTACACCATTATCAACATTTCTATTATTATTACTACTACCATCATCATTATTATTACCACCATTACTATTATTTATTTCATTTATTATTTCTTTTTTTGTTTTTTCAAAGGTTTTTTTCCCCACTTCAGCGAAAAAATTATTGAACTCTTCTGCTTTAGCACTTACATCTACCTCATCGGGTATAATTGATATGTTACTACTTTTATTACAGTTATTGGAAAGCATGGTTTTAGCAATTTTCCATGTATCAGAGATATTGCCTTTAGCGTTTTGAAATTCATTTTTGTAATACTGTTTCTTACTGTTACTTAATAATGATTTTACTTGTTTCTTATGCTCTGTAAACTTTTCTCTTAAAGGGATATTATCTCTTTGTAGTTTTACTTCATTTTGTAGTTTGTCTCTTTCTTTCATAATGTTTTTTATGTCATCTGTTATCCAAGGAGCGGGGGGACGAAATATTTCTCTTGTCACGAGTGGTGCACATCGATCTATACATGATGATAAAGACACTGGTTAAAATATTTACTTGTATATTAATATTATCGGTATATAGAATTTCATTTAATTTATGTACTTCATTCATAAGTAAACTACAAAGTAATTCTTGTGAATAATTTCTTAAGCATCTGAATGTTTTAAAGATTGGTTGTCTCTTTGGTTTGCGAATATTTAGGGACGTTACAATTTCCTCGTGGTCTGCTATAGGGCTTGGCATTACGTCACACTTAGTTATCATATGTTTGGAGTTTGTTATTACTAGATCGATTTGGGAAACTGAAGTGGGAGTGATTCTAGTTGGTTTATTTATAATCTGTTCTAGATTTAAATTCTTAATAAGTCTACTCATTTTATTTTCTCTTTTTAGTTGATCATCATTAAAATCGCCATATATAAAAACTGGTTTGTTTTTTAAAATTATCTCCTTAAAAACGTCCAAAATATAGCTAAAAGAGGTTACCGAGGCTTTGGGGTGGCGGTACACGCAGCCTATGATAATAGAAGGAAACTTTTTATGTTGGACAGAGATCCATTTATCTTCCACTCCTTCGTGCTTCTCAGTTTCAAGATTTAGTTCAGTGGCCTTCAAATAATTTTTAACATATAAACATATATAACATATAGCAGCTGTTCCTTTTAAGAATACAACTCAAAACTTTATTTAGTTTTGGGACTATTGTACTTTGCATTATTATCACGTCATTTCTTTACTAATCTTTTCTTTTTTTTTCCAGCTCTGCCCATCTTGCGACAACCGAGGGTGTTTCTCTTCGCACTACCGTTGTTGTTAGTATTTTTAGTAGTGAGTTTAGCCATTGGCCTTAATTTGTGTGGTATGCTTATGGATTTCTACCACTATCGAGTACTCTAACATTGATGGCTGAATATGAACAATGGTAAACACATGCATATTGTGTACAACATAATTATAAAGTTGTATAATATTACAATCTTTTGTTGAGTGAATTAGCACTGGTGTATAGCCAAACCCATTGATATATGTGTCCAATTCATATTAAGATCCTGTGTAGGCCCTGAAATTATGTGAATTGTAATCAGCCTACATTGGCAAAATAGCAATATTGATGGAAATTCTATGGGACTATCCAAGGCTTCACTATAGTTATACACATTTTTAAATTGAATCTATTGTATATATCAGATTATATTTTGCTAGCCAGACCTAGTTTATATTTACCATGGACACTATTCTAATTTATAAATAAAGGAAAATTGGATCTTTAGTCTCATTTTTTTTCTTGATTATGTTACATATGTTAACCAATATGAAATGCGAGATCTAGTTATCTAGATATGTGTGTACAGTACTTTTGATTCTTAGTATTAATGTTTTTTGTACAAATGGATATTATTCATTAACAGTATGAGTTTCATTGCTGTTAACATACACTTTGACATACCTTAATACATGTTATTCCAAATTTGTTCATGGCTTTTTGAAGCTGATGTGTTGTAATTTTATGTTAAGGTTCAGTGTATACAAATTTGTTTTACAGGAATATGACCGTAATGCAGAAAAATAAGTATGAATTTTATGGGTGTAAATTGAAAAAATTGAATTGGAATGTAAATTACCTCTCAATGTATAGTTATTTTGAATCTATTCCAATCAGAGTATCACTATGCATCTAAAATTAAAAGTTGATATAATTAGCACTAATTGTATCCACTGTTGTACTTTTGACTTTGTTTAGCAAAGATATATTGTGTTGGAAAGCTCGTCAGGGAGATATTGGGCCCGTTAAGAGGAGAGAGGAAAGGGGGCGGTAACCAGCAAAACCCGCATAACACTGGGAAGTAAGGTATAGTCTCTTGTCCCTCTCCTACCTTTTCTTCTTCAACAAGGTTCTCTCTCTCTCTCTCTCTCTCCTCTCTCTCTCTCTCTCTCTCTCTCTCTCTCTCTCTCTCTCTCTCTCTCCTCTCTCTCTCTCTCTCTCTCTCTCTCTCTCTCTCTCTCTCCTCTCTCTCTCTCTCCTCTCTCTCTCTCTCTCTCTCTCTCTCTCTCTCTCTCTCTCTCTCTCTCTCTCTCTCTCTCTCTCTCTCTCTCTCAAGTTAGCAGGGTGGAGACAACCATAACAAAAGAACCTGAGGCAGCAGGGATTTACGCTACCTTCCATGAGTATTCACCTTTCCTCAAGGTTATTTTTGGCAAGAATTTTTTCAACAGGCACTCATTTATTTGTGGTCCTGTTTTTCATGTAGATATGCTTGAGTTGCCTTCTTTTTATTATTTTATTATTGCATCATCAGTGTCAATATGTGTATAGTCTCTTAATTATTTTTGTATTGTTTTGATTGTTCTTTGCATTACCAGTGCTGCACAGATGCTGTCATTATTGCTTTAATAACACTGTATTACCAAATTACTGATTTGTAAGTTTTAAATATGGTATGGTAAATCAAAATGTCCGAATGAATAATATTTATTTCGTTTTTGTCTTTAGCTAATATGTTGAATAGTTTTGAAACTGTTTTGTTGTTAAGCATAGGCGGTGCTGAACGGAAGTTAAGTTGTGAACTATCTGATACTGTTTAGTATACTTTATGTCATTATTTTATGAAGTACTGCATATTTTTACTTGTAAAGGAGTTCCATAGATAAGCAACATAATGAAACTCAAGAACTGAACTAAATCATATGCAGGGCCCTGCCATGTTTGTCTTTTTTTTTTTTTTCATAACTGTCCTTTTGTATACTGAGTCTGCCCTTTTTATGCTCAGACTTTGGCAACCCTGGTTCAAAATACCGGTAGTATTAGAGTTGCCAGACTTTGAGAATAAAAAAGAAAAGACTCATTATAAAAGATAACATATATGAAGGAAAAGGACAAATCTGACCAGCCTACTGCAGCAGAGAGAGATTTCCTAAGCAAATCAGAAAATTATATCTAGTATTTGAACCTCATACAACAACTCATATATTTGTATTTAAAAAAACTGCAGTATGACAAACTCAAGAGATTTCGTTATATTTATAGATCTTTGTAGAAGCGGATCTTAAAATGTTAAGATAATTCTAATATTTTTTTTTTTAGTTAGCTGTAACACTTCATTATGCTGTCATATAGCTTCTATTTATATAGTGTATTGATTGTTATAATAATAATTTTTTTGTGAAATAAAGCTTGCTTACATTCTTATTTGATTGCATACTTTAATGTTAAAATTATTAAATAATTTTTGCATCCTATGAAGCACCTAGTACCATTCAGGGCTTACATGTCAAAAATTTAAAGTTTCACAACTTCAAAATTTTTATGTTTCGGTAATCGCTCATGAATTTTGATGTTATACTTAAACAATAAGCTCTTATATATATATATATATATATATATATATATATATATATATATATATATATATATATATATATATATATATATATATATATATATATATATATATATATATATATATATATATATAATGCATATACCTTATATTTAGGGCCATGATTAAATATATTGCTAATTAACACTTAGAAATAAATGTATAAGAGAAAAGAGAAAAAAAAACATAATTTTTGGAAAACAATTAAAACAAAAATTTGATAGATTAATACCAGCAGACTGGAATATACTTATAATAACACTTTAGCAGAAATAAATAATTGGCCAATTAACATTTACAAAAAGAAAAATTACTATTTTATATTAATACCAGCCGACTGGAGTTGTTCTTAATAGCTTAATAATATAATAGAGAGAATGGAAAGAAACAGTGTATAGTTATAAAGGCAGAACTCCTGAGCCACTGAACCTGTCCAACAGCATTTAGAAATTTAAAAAAGTAAAAGAATATAATTTCTGGGAAATTCTGAAAAGTAAAACTTTATAGATTAACAGCATATGATTAGAATGTACTTAAAAGAAGCGCCTCAAGAATATAATAAAGAGAATAGAAAGAAACTTTTAAAAAGTTCCGTTATAAAGGCATCACTTCTCGCCCTGAACTTGGTCGTGGTCGACTTCATAGTCACACCATTCGATGCGTTGCAGTATTTACACCCTGAGCTACATTGAGAACGTGCGAATGTGAATGTGAGAATCGTTTCGAACGTAAATGAAGGAGTCAAAAGCATGGCAGCCAGTCTACAGAAGATGAATGATGCTGAAAAGTTGAACGTGCTTGTCAAGTTCATCACTAAACAAGAACAGTAAGTACTTAATTCCAAGTTGGGTAATGTCGAATTTAAGCGTGAATGATGCTCCTGGATAGCACAGTCAACATTTTTGAAGTATTGTTAAAACCGCTAGAAATATAAAATTTCAGCCTAACGCAATGTAGCGGGTAAATTTTTAGAAGATAGGATTATGTGTCAAAACACATTTTTAGTGCGTGCTAACCTAACCTAATCAAACCACCTAGGGGAATGCATCCTCCCTAGCCGGGGGCTCTATTTATATGAAAAAAAAAGCCGGGTCATTTTTTGAAGAGGGTTCGTCCTAACCTAATCTATCCGCACCTAGGGGAATGCATCCTCTCAAGCCTGGGGCTACTCCCCCAGACCCATTTATATGTATTTCTAATCCCCATAACGTTTATAATGCCAAAAAACTATATTCCATTAATCCCTATAACTAAAATAATACCATTCAGTGCATTAAGGCGATGGTTAAGAGTCGTTTTATGCACCCTTTCTGTATTAGAGCTGATGGTGGGCAGTGGCTGGTATTATAGCTTACTTAACCCAGCTAACCCATCTCACCTGACCTAACATATTTGAAGCCATGTGTACCTTAATAGTGTGAATTTGGGTGTTTATAATAGCAACGAGGCCCATTTCAGGAAGTGGTGGCACGGGTAGGCAAGGGATGGGACTATAAAACAAATCTTAACCGTTATATCATTTTCTCAGTGTGATGACTCATGTAAATTTAGCATTGTATCTTGTATGGTGATTGCTGAATCATGACTGTTTGTTAAGTCATTTGCTATGATTTGCCAGCATTAAAGTAAAGTATATGCAGAGTAGACTATGGCACATACTGTAAAGGTTCCCATACACAATATAATTTGGCCTTTAGACCGCCAGACAGATCTGGTTGGATCCGACCAGATTGGAACATCTATGGGCTGGTTTTGGACGATCCAATCTCCTCTGATCCAACCAGATCTGTACTGTGGTCACAAGGCCATATCACATTGTGTATGGATCACATGAAGATGTGAACCTTGTTAAGCATTTTGGAAGCAGCTAGTTATGGTATGAGATGGGCATCAGGTTATTGGTTAAATTACTTTTTTTTTTATCAATTAATAATGTCTGAAGTAGGTGTCCCTAGTCCAACTGTAGTAGTCAGGTTAAATGTTTCTATTCTGTCAGGTTTTTCATGATCTTTAGAGATGCTCTTGTAGATGTTAAAAAATATTGAATTGAGACAAGCATCGGGATTACAGGATTAAAGTGAAGACTGCCTATTTAATTCTAGTAAATAATTTACCGTTTTAATTTATATTGAGTGTAGAGTGACCCATGGTGGGATAGCTAATAAAACGTAGAATACTTACCATGGGGTAATGTCAAGAGGACCACTGATAAAGTGTATGCAAGTTTTTCTAAGATGTTTCTCTGACAAAGGAAGTCTACGATAAGTATAATAGGTCTCTTGTACCATTATTTAAGTTATTTTTCTGGCCATCTGAATTTAAGTTATTTTCATTACAAAGAGGTTTTCTTTAGCAGCTGCATGATATTATAATTTAAATTTTGTACAGAAATTAACTAATTCATGTCATAAATTTTTACTTTTCCGAATGTTATTACTGCTGCATTAATGCTGTTCTTAATGGCAGAGAGCTATTCAAATAATGTTAGTAATGCTGTGAATTAGGAACCAGTGTATCATAACCAGTAGAGTGCTTGACTTGAGGGGCGATGGACCCCTGTTTGAGCCTACTGTGAAGCGATAGGAATGGCATCCAGCCTTATTTCCCTAGCTTCAGTTCATCTATGTCCAACCCAACATGGGGTCTTAACAGTGACACATAAAGCATAAAAGAAATAAATAGAAAAAAAAATTATTACTTCATTAATCATTTCTTAATGGAAAACTATTATCTGAAAAATTTTCTTCATGCTCAGAATTGCTTTTCAGATATGCAGTTCCCGGAGCATCCGTATCAATTCCAGCTGATATTGACGGTGCTGGTTTAAATAAAGTAATTCAGACTTTTTTGAAAAAATGTAAGTACTTTTCATTACACTTTATCATTGTACCTTGGTATATAACATACAAAATTACAATAGGCTACAACTTTGTATTTTTATGCAAGGATAATTTCTTCAGAGTTGCTGTGTCTTCATCAGAGGAATTTGGTGTAGATTCCCAGTTTTTCTACTGTTATTCTTTTCAACTCTCATTCTCAGTTTTTCTTTTCTTCAGCTTCATTTTCAATTATACCTGTACTTCTCTACACTCACTCTAAACCTGTTCCTTAACTTTAGGCTTAGATCTTGCTGGTACCTATTTTTCTATACCACTTCTGTTACCATCTTTACCTGTTTTATTCACTAATAATTTCCTTAACTCTCTCTCTCTGTTTACATACATTGAGCTCCGTATGAAGACAATTAACACTTCGATGTCTTCATACAATATGGTGTGTATGAACCATTGGGAGATAATAATTGCCACAGCAACGAATGGTAGGTGTAGTGCGTGCTTCCTAGAAGTGAAAGTTAATATCCCCACTTCACATACTAACACATCTTCCAATGAATGTAATCACATTATTGCCCATTCTTGTGCTCCTTCCTTGTCGTTTCTTATTTTGTACCATCTATTTATCCTTTGCTCTTACATGATAATAAGTCCACCTCATACACTTTCATCTATATTTTTTTTTTCATTTCATATCAAGAAACATTAATTCATTCCCATTTCCACTGTTTATCCCTAAAAACCTATTATTTGCATGTGGACTCCTTTGCCTTCATACTTCCATCATAGAGATGATGACACATGAATATCATTGTTTATATTTTATTTTGCAGCCGGTGCAACGATTGGGAGTGACTTTCCCCAGTTTGAATTTATCGTCAAAGGGCAGTTTCTCGTGGGCCCTCTTAAGAAACAGTTAGACGAAGATGATATCAGTCTTGAAAAGGTAATTGAGATTGAGTATTTAAAGCAGCAACCTCCTCCAACGCCTAAGGATTCTCTTCAACATGATGATTGGGTTGCTTCGCTCCAGTGTACGGATAAATGGTGAGGTCGCTTGTTTTGATGTTTTCATCTTTGATTTAGCTTATTAATCAGTCTACTTTAGCACTTGTAGTAGTAGTAATACTAGTTATTAAAGTGAACTCAAAGACTTGTTTTAAATCTCTTTAATTATGAGAATATCGTATGAAGTAAACACCAATAATGGATATTGGTCATATTTATCTAGGATTGGCCCCTGTTTATCAAAAAATACATTTTTACAAAAAAAGCACTGGATATTTTTGAAGTTTAGAGTGACTTTCTATGCATTACTTGTAATTCATTTGATGTCGGGTGACTAATGCCACGTCAAAGAATTATTAAGTTGCATTAGGAAGTAGGAATCATACTTGACCCTATATTCTCTCTAAAGTGAGTCATTGTAGCTATAACATCCCAAAACCTTGTTCAGTAAGGAAAAAAGGAGAACTGATGAATATATATTTCCAAAAATAAATTTCGAGATAAAGTTACCAGGTATTGTAGGTGTTATATTTCATATGATGTAATACAATTCTACAGATATTTATATTTGTGATTCTTACTCCTAATACACTAATTTGCAGGTTATTAACTGGTTGCTACGATAACACTTTGCATTTGTGGGATGCAGAGGGACTTCATGCTGGTAAGGGAGAAAAGGCGCACACACTCACAATTCCTGCGCACAAAGCGCCAGTGAAAGCTGTCGCCTGGGTGCACACAAATTCTCCGACAAAAACATTTGTAAGGTAATGCAGATATGCTCTAAAAGAGAAAATATATATATATATATATATATATATATATATATATATATATATATATATATATATATATATATATATATTAGTTTCTAAAAGAAATGTTTAATTTGCTGTTAAGTCTTTAATTAATTTAGATATGGCTTGTTTATTATTTTATTTCATGTAATATTGCTTATCTTGCATATGTTATTAAGTAAGTAAAAATTACTGTTTAGATTTGTATGTTTATGATATCATTTTGTTTCACATTTGTAATAGATTGTATGAGTTTTTATGTAAGGATAGTTGAAATGTATAGTAGATTTGTTGCTGGATGTTGTCTTTTTTATTCCGTGTAATATTGCAGAGCTTATGCTGAGGATTTGCGTCTTCTGCCTTACAGTTACCATATTTTTTTATGTTTATTTTATTAAGGATGGGGGTAGATGCTTGTCTGAAAATTTTCAGGGAATAAAAGATTGTTTTGAAAGGAAGAGAAAGGTGTGTGGAAGGGTGAGTCTGGTAGGGAGGAGAGAGTGAAAGGAGCAGGTAGACAATTGAATACACGTGGGAAGACAGTGGAGCAGGGAAGAGTGTGTGCAAGAGATAGGAATGAATTAAGAATGACATATTGGTGACACGATCCAAAGGGATTTTTTGCACCTGTTATCGCAATAAACTGGGACAAGTGGATGTGGGGGGTGTTGCCATGCTATGCACCATTGGTGGCTAACCAGCTGTGCCAGAAGATCCTTGGCCAGTTACCCTGTGGATGACCCAAGCAGGATGGTGGGGGAAATTGTGGCAACCCTTTATCCCCAAGGAGCCGAGAGGAGTGGTTGAAGTATGTTTGACTTATGTTGAATGTGTGTGCTTTGACTCGGCCACTCCCATTACAAGGGAGAAGGTGTCCATTGTATATGTTTGTTATGGATTGTTTCTATTAGACTATATAAGTAAAACATAAAGCTCAACTCAAATTCTTATGTTTATATTTTTTTAGAATACTTTTCATTAACATTTCTAATAAATTACCCTTTTTTGCTTATATATCTGAAAATTACATCCTTCAAAATACATGTGTTACAGTTAACATGATTGTACTTATTTTAACAGTGCTTCAATTGACCAGACTGCAGTTGTGTGGGTTTGGCAGAGCGACACAAATACGGTTGAATGCGTCAGTGAGTGCCGAGGCCATTCTCAGAGCGTAGAATGCATTGCAGTGTCTCCTTCCACAAAGCGATTTGCAACTGGGTCCTGGGATAATTTACTTAAAATCTGGTCTCTTTCGAGTAAGTAGAAATTGTGCCTCATATTTTATTTTGTCTTATATTTCATATTTCAATGACAAAAGATGAATAGTGTGCATGCAGCCAGGAATAGGAAGCATAATTTTTTTTTAACTAATAAAGAAATTTACCATATACAGTTTACAGTATGTTGATATAAGGGGGAGCCTTGTCAAATTATAGATATTGAAACAGAATTAGAAATAAAATAGAAAGGTAATGCTAGAATAATCATGATAAATAAAGAAATCTGAGTATTTGTCGGCTGAGCCTGTTTGTACTACAATTATATATAATGGGGACGTGTACACTACGTACTACATAATGAGTACTATGTGAACTATATACAGCAAAGAATATCTTTATATAAACTATAACCTAACTTAACTTTGTGTCTTGAATCCATCTTTTTTTTTCCACTTTAAATGGCCAGTGGCAGACACCTATCTAAAGACAGAGAATAGTTAAAGAAATTTAAAAAGGCAGTAACAAAGAAAAATTATTTTACTCACTGTGCAGAAGCCAAGCAGATGCAGTTGTTGTGTATGTACTAAATGCATTTAACATTTGAAGTATTTATGAATTGTGAAATTGAGTTTCCTATATTTTACAGGGAAGCCTTTACCTGAGGAGGAGGAAGAAGCTGCAGACGACGATGATGAGCAAGATAGAAAAAAGATGAGAGGAAGTACTAAGAAACCTGAGAAAAAGGTTATTTGCATTAGCTTAAGTAGTTACATTATTGTAGTTTGTTTTCTTGACTGAAAGGAGTAAATAATTATGAAACATTAGAACTGCTTCCTTTAGTATTGTAAGAGAAAGGGCTTCGCAATCAGAGTTTTTATTATTTAGGTGCTAAATTAAGATTAATGTATGAAAGGCACTTGTTGTAAACTCTGGCAGAAGATTATTGCCCATCTGCCTTTTGGTTGACCCCAAACATTATGGTGGGGGGAATTGTGATGAACCCATTGGCCCCAAGGAGCTATGAGGAACAATTGAAGTGTGTTTTGGCTTCTTGTGAATGTGTGCTCTTCTCTTTGACTCAGCCACCTTCTTAAGGGGGAATGGGGTCATTGTATATATAAATATAATTACATTGTCAGTCTTTTATATGGGTATTTAAGTTTTGTTTTTTCAATGATTGGTGCCTAAATTCTAGTCATCTGTTCTTTGAGACCAGAATGTAAATAGGCTTGCTATCTCTATGAAATTGAGTTACTGCAAAGAATATGTGGAGGGAAAAGTAACACACTAAGCTGATAAAGTCTGATAGATACCTCCAGCTTATCCTTATCATTACTATATCATCAATGAATAATCTTATATGCATTGTGATAGTCAATTCACATTTTTTTTTTTTCCTTGTCAGACTCCAATCATGACACTTGCTGGTCACTCCGAAAGCGTGGGCTCTGCCGTATGGATGTCAGACGAGGAAGTTATCACAGGCTCATGGGATCATTCCTTAAGAATATGGGATCTGGAGATTGGAGGTTTGAGGCAACAGTTTAATAGTAACTGTGCCATCTTCAGTGTCTCGTGGTCACCCATTAATGGCACTATTCTCACCAGCTCTGCTGATAAATTTATCAGATTATATGATGCGCGAATATCAGGTACCAGTATATAACACTTAATTTAGTGCATTGTGTTCATTCATAGATCATTGTGTTCTTACAAGAATATTTCAGGTTATTTCATAATATTGTGATGGCTGGGTTCTAGTCAAGTAAGGAGGTGTGTGCCCTCTGCTTCCCATTGCTCGTCCTTGGTCTACTTTGATATATTTTTCTTTATCCTGGATCGAGTTTAAGTACACCGCATTGGCATTCCCCTGCCAGTCATAAAAGTCAACTAAATGGAGCATAGCAAGGGGACTGGGAATACCCCATTCTGTATATTCCTATGATCCATGACATACATAGAGGTTATGGTATGAAGACGCAATCAGATCCCTTTGCATGTACGTGGTTGTAAAACAAGACAAAATATGGGTGATTTGTGGCATGTTTGTGAGAAACAATATGTATGAGCTAGCATGGAGTAATACAGCATAACTACCAAATTCATGTGTGTTTTGACTCAGCCTCTCTCTTATAAGGGGGATTATAGCCATTTTTTTATAGATAAATAGATTTCACCAGTTATTGTTGTTCCCTATACTGCTTGGTTGAACATTTCCAAGTCTCTAAGATCACTGCTCTTCAGTGAGATAATTATGGTGTTATGTCTGTAATCTTTTCCAATAGAGATATATAAGTTAAGGAAGAAAGATCAGAGCACATAAGTAGAAAAGTGAAATGGAAAAAGAGAATTTAAAATCTAAACATATGAGAAAGCAGAATAGCTGGTAGAGGATTTTTGTGAAAATGTAAAGGTATTCTAAACTAGGTAATCAGAATATAGAATGTTGTGGGTAGGGAACTATAGCGGGTGTTTATGAATAGATAAAATTATATCTGGATGAAGCTGAGTTTGAGAGCTTATTTGAAGCAAGTATTAAATGTGATGAAGTTGAAATTCTTTTGACTATAAACAATGAGATAAAAGACATGATACAGTGTGGGGAGGAACCATTAAGACTTGTTTGAATGTGCCCAGAAGGTTTAGATTTTTATTTCCGTTGGTATTTGTAAAGCTCTCTCTCTTAGATATAAAATACTATTAGTTATATGTACAGTTGTGCACAAGTAAGTGTATGTTGAATTATAACCTCGACTGTAATTTTTGTACCATAGTGAACACCATGGCTGGGTGGTAGAGTACACGACTTAGGTCGTCATTATGAAACCCACTACGGTTTAGGTTAGAAAGATCATTCACTCAGGGTAATGGTCGTTCTACCAAAACCAATTCCCTTCGAATGGGGGCATCATCCCAGCCCTTTCTAGAACAAAGGAGTCTGGTACATAAATCTAGATTTATAATTACGGTACTGTGTTATTTCCAGACGGCTCAATAGTTCAACAAAAATATGTCTCTCATACCAAATGGGTGCCAAGCGTGAAGTGGAGTGCCGTTGCAGAGCATCTGTTTGTGTCTGGTGGATATGACAACGTTATTAAGATGTGGGACTCGAGAAGGTAAGATTGCATTTGCTACGTTTTGCTCAGGGCCTCGTGTGTTAATCGCT
Organism: Halocaridina rubra; assembly: GCA_037179515.1. Lineage (NCBI taxonomy): Eukaryota > Metazoa > Arthropoda > Malacostraca > Decapoda > Atyidae > Halocaridina > Halocaridina rubra. Next base: position 113,577 of record JAXCGZ010022689.1, on the reverse strand, counting down.
GTTAAGTTGATGAAATAGACTTTGATTCTGAAAACTTAATTTTTACGCACTTAAAATTTTATTAATTTTGTCTCATGTGAGTAATCACTGTTAAGTTGATGAAGTAGACTTTGATTTTGAACTCTTTTCTTGCAGAAAGTTAGTTTATGCGCTCAATATATTATTACCATTACTCATAGAAGTATAGTTTACCGCACTAGAAATGCATTGGAACACTGTAGAAACTAAGCATTTTATGTATTGATGTATAATTAAGATTGTGATGAGTAACTTTCATGTATATGGGAATTAATAAGGTTTATCTGATATTGCATTTTAAGGGGACATGTTACATGCACAGAGAACAGAAGCTCCCCTACTTATGAACAACATAGTTACACCATTCATAGATACAAATAAAAACTTACTCATTATTTACTCATGTATTAGTGTACTGTACTGTATAATTACATTATTGTTACTGTATCAGAACTCATTGATACTGTGTACTTTATGTTTTATGTAGAAGTTAAGTGTCTTAAACCTAAGTTCTTTATAGTACTGCATACGTATGTTCTGCGCAATACTTTTTTTCTTTTCCTAAACACAACTTCCGAACAATTATACGTACGAACAGACATTTGGAACCTACACTCGTTCATAAGTTGGGGAGTGTTTGTAATATGTTCTAGACACATGTTGGCATATTTTAATTAAAATTACTCTTGAGTAGTTTGGGGAACGCTATAGTGTATCCAGTAGAGTGCTCGACTCAGGAGGTAATAGACCCACGTTCGAACCAATGGTGGGGCAATAGAAAGGGCATCCAGCCTTACTTCCCCAGCTTCAGTCCGTCTGTGTCCACCCCCCATATGGGGACTAATAATCTCTCACAAAGAAAAAAATCTGTAGACTAAATTAATTCCTAAACTCTATGGTAAAATGTAGCTTAACTTATACAGTACTGGTAATGTAAGACCTGGTTGTGTAATGTAAAAAGGGATATTTTTCACTATGGTAGAACTAACTCATTTTTATTTTTCTTCCTCGACGTAGACCCAAGGCCCCACTTTATGACCTCACGGGCCACTCAGATAAAGTACTGGCCGTGGACTGGTCCAATCCCAAATTCATCGTCAGTGGATCCGCAGATTGCACGGCAAAAGTATACTCAAGTGAAAAAGATGTGTAATAAAAACAGACAAACAAAGAAACAGTTTGGTTTTTTCCATGAAATTTTTCAGTTTAATATATAATTATTCCTTTTTCCAGTCTCGCTCCTGTTGCCTTGATAGTGACGCTCGAATATTAAATTTAGACTGCCTCATATTGTTAACTGTAATCGTATTGCTGCTAGTGAAAATTCATCACTACCATATATATATCATATGAGGCACTTAGTTCAAGACTGGGCTATATGCCAAAACTATGAAATCCCAGAAAATTTGTTTAAAGTTTCACAACTTCAAAACATCAAAATAACATGATCATCTACCGAGATATAAAAAATTTAAAGTTGCAAAATTATGGATTCTTTCTTTGCCATTTTGTTGTTTTGGCACTTAGCCTGTATAATTCTAGGTGGGCCACATATTCTAGCAATTTACATTCCTTGTTGGACCAACATATATTATCTAAGCTGGTTTTGGTAGGATTAACAGCTCTGTCTTTGCTAGTTTTCGAGGAATTATATCCTAGATACTAGTATTCAATTTTTCATATTGTATTAACAGGTACTTGACTACTCTATTTCAATAATGGCACACAACATATACAGATAAACTAGTTATAGCACTTTCAGATATAGCATTGTTTTTTCTGGGAATACATATATGCAATTTATGAAGTCTGTTGTTCATGCAAAGCTTAGAATTACAGTAATTTATATCCCTTGCAATGCTAAGACATTTGATTAAGGTTTTATGGTTGTATATGTATTACACTTGTGCACTAACAGATAACTGAGCAGAATACAAGTACTCTATATCTAGCGGACGACTAGAGTATATAAGAGTGAAATTTCTCTTCTCCAGAATTTCTGCTATGTTCATAATCTACCTGAGTATTCCTCTGAAGTTTTAGTAATAAGGACTACATGAGGCACTCAGTATTATACCGGTCTAGGCACCAAAATGGCCGTCTGGCACCTGCTGGTGCCAGTGTGTAGCTATACATTGGAAGTAAGAATGTGCTAAAAAAAAAAAAAAAAAAAACTACAAAAGGGTCGATACGCATCAAAATAACATAAGCGGCCACCAGAATATCAAAGTTTTAAAGTCGCGAAACATAAAATGCGCTTTCTAGCATATTGGGGTTGTGGCACTTAGCTCAGGGTGCCTCATATGCACTATGGACATTTGTTTTAGCCCTGATGGTTAAAAAAATAGAAAGAAAATCACATTTATTGTCTGTACGTTATAAGGACCGACTTAAAGGAATGGGAGTAATAATCCATTTCTTCTTGAAATTTATTTCATCCCGCAAAAGTGGCTAAGATGTGTAGGGTTTGTTGAAACCTTGCTGCCTCTGTCCTGCTGCTATAGGTCACACACTTTGCTTGCATAGTAAGTTGTAATTCTATTGCCATCATTTATCTTGCATTCTCAGAGACATTTCTGCCTTGGATAAGTTAGTTATATATGTATTATATAAATGATCAGTCTGACATACAGTAGTGTATGCCAAGTAATAGTACTGTAAGCTAATATTGTCTACCATTTTGAAGTTGCTTCTGTAAATCGTATTGCTTTTGTGTCAGTATTTTTAGAACGTAATATATAGTATGAGGTTTGTAGCTCAAAATTGACACCTGAGGTGATATTCTATATGATCTTAAGAGAGTATATTAATTTCAGTATTGTATATTTCTTTATTTTATTTTATGTCTTTTAATGTCAGGGGGACAATGGTACCTCACTTACACTCCTTGTTTCGTAATAGCAAGCCGAAAAGGGATAGGGAAGCAAAATGCCCTTTTGAGATCATGTGGAGATTGTTGCATACTCGTATGTATGCAATGAACTGAAATTGACTTATCTCTATATCCTCAATGCTTATCCAAACATTAGTTATGGATAGCTTAGTTTAATGTAGTGTATATCAGTGATAAAGTCTAAAGAATTATACATTTGTGTAGTTTGCTATAGTTCATATAATGACTGCCAATAATTATGGCCTGGAGAAAGAAGGGGTAATTACGTGCTTTTCAAATAACTCTAAGTAATTTTTCAAAATATCTTTTATATGCCTGAGTTAGTCAGTCAGGAGAATGTTATTTCCAACAGTCTTGCTGCAAGAAAAAGGAATAAACAAGTTTATTCTTTCCCATAATTGTTAACCTAAACAAATGTCGCCTATATGTTGTACTTTAATATGTTATATTATACTGTACATTTCCCATTGCATTCTTTCATATTAGCTTTTTACTAGCTTAGATTTTTAAGCTCTTACCCAAAAATTAACCCTAGCAACATGGATTCTTTAATTTGCTGTGACTTTTGAATATGATGTGAATATTGGCATGATATTATTATCATTGAATAGTAAGTTATTTTTAATACTATCTCCTCACTTTTTTTGTACATATTACATTTCCTGAACAGTATCTTCACTTTCTTTGCAATAGCTGGTTGCGGGAAAATGAGGCAGGATTGTAGGGTGGGATATGTTCTCATCCCTCCATCAGCTAAATCTGTGGCAAAACCTATGGTTTAAGTGGGGATGGGTATGAACCCCGCCCTCTTGATGCTTTTTATAGAATTGTAGCACTAGCTAGCTTCAGTTAATTTGGTGTTTGGCTCATTAAAAACGAAAGAAATATGCACAGGTGAATCCAGCAGGGTAGCCACAACTAAAGAGAAGGAGAGCAGCAGGACTATATCTGTCTTGTCTAAGCTCACTCCCTATATCAGCTACATTATGGATAAAAATCAAATGGTAGATAGGATGGTGGAACGAGAGCATTGGGAGGATATCTTAAGACTGCAGAGTTGTTGCATTTAACAAGAGATGTGGTAAGGCGTCACTCCATGGTTGCCATGAGCCCTAATGGATTTGGCATGTCAGTGAAGATAATGAATAAATTGGATCAGCAGCCCTACACTTCCCTATCCTTTTTTTCTTGGTTTTAACAAGGAGCGAAAGATTTTGAGATACAGTATTTCTATTCCTGATAGTTGGAAGAAAGAATATTTCTGGTGGCAAGGGTGAAAAAATACATCCTTATTATTCTCATAAAAGTCGACTTATTTGTAATAGGAGACTGAAGGGCTGGCATTCTCAACCTCCATGATTTTATTTCCACAGAACAACTGATAGAAGGAGTGAGAATGGTCAAGGTATGTTTTTGTTGTCTCCACCTTGCTGCCTTTAGCAGGATATGGTGTCTTGTTGCAAAAAGCACGCACACACAGTTTTAACGACAAATATGATAAGTATCATTTGAGTATAAACATGGAACCGACCTGGATACAAGGAGTTGCGAACATAGGGCTCTCTCTCTCTCTCTCTCTCTCTCTCTCTCTCTCTCTCTCTCTCTCTCTCTCTCTCTCTCTCTCTCTCTCTCTCTCTCTCTCTCTTAGCTCATTGAACTATTTAAAATGCTGAATGGGTTTGACAATGTTGACCATAAAAATTTATTTAGTCAATGCAAATTCATCTTGTAACAAATGCTGGAAGTTGGATATTGAAAAGGTTTAACACTAGCATTTTTGAACATCTCCACGTATATGATCTGCTCCCCTGGAATCAACTAGAGAGTGTTGTCAATAGCCCTACCGTAGAGCTCTTCAATAGAATTCTATACAGATTCCTGCACACATTAGAATGAGTGTGTACTGGATATGTATTACCAAGTAAACATAAGTATCTCCTTGGTATGGCCTGCAAAGTCTGTGAGATACTAATCCTGTCCTTGCAACTCTCTCTCACTGAGACTTAATTTAAAAGTGTAAATGTCTTTGGCTTGGCTCTGAGAGTTGATGGTGTGGTCAGATGTAGGAGTTGGCATGAGTGAAAGTTTAAAAAGAAGAGTAGCGAAAGTCATGATAATGGAGGTGGAGTGTATCTTTTTCAGATAAATTTAAAGAAATAAAGAGAGGAATAGATATATAGGTACAAATACAAAGAATTGCATGTGTTGGGAAGTGAAAATTGAATGAGGGAATGCAAGATATAAGAATGGGTGGAATGAATTGATGAGAACAAGAAATTTTCCCACTTGCTCAATGCTGGGATAAAGGTAAACAAGATGCAGCTCTGAGAAGAATAAACTGTGCTCTGCTTGCACTGTGTGACCCAGACAGAATGGTCGTGAAGAGAAACTTGTGGTCACGTGTAACCTCCAAGGTGCAAAGATGTTAGGGATGGGGCGAAAGGTTATTGTGAACGAGTATGTGCCTTGACTCGGCCACACAAGAGGATTGCAGTCTTAATATATGTATGTTTCTTTCATGTGTAGTTTTGTAAGATTAATTGACACTCCCTAGATCAAGTGATGATGAAATATTGCTCGATATATTCTAATGATAAGAATATTAAGCCGCCTCTTATCTCTTATCAGCACCTCTCATTAACTCTGGCCTTGGGAAAGTTTATATATCTTTGATCTACATCAACCAAAAGGAAACAAATGGCCTGTGCTCTTACTTTTTAATTCTTTACTAGTGATGTAAGATTTTGGTGATTCATGATTTATTCCTTGAAATTAAGGAAATTTCATTTCCTATTTTTTGTATGTAATAGTTGTAAGAAAGTATATTTGGGCAAGGAAATAGCATTTTGTATGCGAAAATAAAAAAAACCTGAAAGTAAATATTTAGAAGTTTCGCCCTCCCTACTAATTTTGTATGTAATGTAATTTTTTTTTTTTTTTTGGCAAGAAAATATGTATTATTTTCTTGCCAAAATACGAAAGGTGAAAGTAAAGTTTTGGAACTTTTTCAAATAAAATATACATTTTCAATAGTAAACACATCTTGCAGATTGTAGTATGCAAGGTCAACTCAATATTAGTCCAAACAATATGAATTTCTCCCCAGTAAGGAATATTATTAGTACGTACATATGCAAAGGGCGAATTTATTCTTGTACTTGGGGTGCATACCACACCCTATCACCAAAAGACCCAATCATTCCATTCCTCACAACATTGCACCATAAAGTTGCAAAGGTTACTATAGTTAATTCCAACTAGTATAAAATACTGCTTTAAGAACTCCTTTTTAGTGAATGGAAAAATGTGTGTTCACCTAATTGTGTTTTCGGGAAAGAGCCTTATCCACGTAACTCCTCGTCTCCTGGTCGGTTCCATTTTTATACTCAATGATGCTTATCATTTTGTCCTTTTAACTATGAATGTAGTTAGCGTTAACTACCTCCTCGCTTAGGGAATGCCAATCATCAACTATTCTCACTCTAAACAAGTACTTCCTTAGATCCTGCAAAGAAGTTTTCTTACGAAGCTTCAAAGTGTGATTGATCATATATATATATATATATATATATATATATATATATATATATATATATATATATATATATATATATATATATATATATATATATATATATGACGGATCCCAAAAAAGGTACATGATGTAATTTCTAGGTCATTTTAGATATTTTATTGATTACCTAATTGTGTTTACGGGAAAGAGCCCAAAGCTCGTATCTTCCCGTCTCCTCATCAGTTCCATTTTAGACTTAGTGATACTTATCATACCTGTCCTTAAAACTATGGATTGAGATAGCATTAACTACCTCCTCGCTTAGCGAAGTCCATTTATCAAGTACTCTTACACTGAAAAAGTATTTCCTTACATCCTGGAAATGTTTTGGAGAGATGGGAACGTGAGGTTTGTTAGGCAAGTTTCTTAACAATATCGCGGGAGGTGAGAGGGTGCTTGTGGAGTGGGAAAAGTATACTGGTCCAATTCCAGTTTTTGAGAATAAAAATGTGAAATAGTGATGAAAAATAAACAGGATATCATGGCGGATCAGTCGAGGCCCGGTACTGGTCAAAAGGGTGCCGCTGGATACTGGGCAATAAAGGGGAAAGAGTGGATTATAAGGATACCTGAGGAGGGGGATAGGTTTTTTTTTCTGATTGTGTTTACGGGAAAGAGCCCAAAGCTCGTATCTTCCCGTCTCCTCATCGGTTCCATTTTATACTTAGTGATACTTATCATACCTGTCCTTAAAACTATGAATTGAGATAGCATTAACTACCTCCTCGCTTAGCCAGTTCCAATTATCAACTACTTTTACACTGAAAAAGTATTTCCTTACATCCTGCAAAGAAGTTTTCTTACCAAGCTTCAAATTATGACCTCTAGTTCTAGAGCCAGCCATATCAAAATATCGATCCCTAACCATGAAGGAATTTAAAGGCTGTCACCATATCCCCCCTCACTTCTAGCTTCGAGTGATGGTAAGTCTAATTCCCTCAGCCTCTCATCATAACTGAGATTGCGTATTTCTGGCACCAATTTCATGGCATGTCTTTGAACTTTTTCAAGCTTAGCTATGTGCTTTTTCAAGTGCGGATTCCAAAAGGGGGCTGCATATTCGAGTTTTGGCCTCACATAGGTTACATAAATATTTCTGAACATTTCCTTGTCCATGTGCCTGAAGGCTACCCTTACATTTGATAAGAATGCATATGCTGCCCTTACTATGCCATTTATATGTATTTATGGAGACAAATCTGCTAGTATGTTTACTCCTAGATCTCTCTCATTTTCTGTCTCTTGAAGTTGTACTCCAGCCACCGAGTAGTCAAACTTGGGCCTTCTTGCACTTGTACCCATTCTCATTACCTTACATTTTGAAGTATTGAATTTCATTAGCCACTTTTCTGACCACTCATGCAGATTATTTAGATCCTCCTGAAGTTCTCTACTATTGTTCTCGTTTTTTACTTTCTTCACAATCTTTGCATCATCTGCAAACATATTCATGAATGAATTTACAGACTCTGGTAGGTCATTTACATATACAAGGAACAAAAGCGGCCCTAAAACTGAACCCTGTGGAACTCCACTACTAACTCTTCTCCATTCAGACACTGAGTGTCTTACTCTAACCCTCTGTTCCCTTCCTTCTAAGTAAGTTTTTATCCATTCCAAAACATTTCCACCTATTCTAGCCATTGATTGCAGCTTCCTAATAAGTCTCCCATGAGGAACAGTGTCAAACGCTTTCTAGAAGTCTAGGAATATGCAATCTGCCCAGCCCTCTCTTTCCTGTAAGATTCGGCTTACCTCATCATAAAATTCTAATAAGTTTGTTACTGTTGATCTACCTTCTCTGAAGCCATGTTGCCTCACTGACAAAAAGTTAAAGGATTCCAAGTGAAGAGAGATATGTTTCCTTAGTAGTTTCTCCATAACTTTGCAAACTATGCTGGTCAAGGAAACTGGTCTATAGTTCAGAGCCGTATCCCTCCTTCCCTTTTTGAAGATAGGTATCACATTTGCTTGTTTCCAGCATCTTGGAATCTCCCCTGACTCCAGTGACTTTTTAAATATGATACTTAGTGCCACTGATATTGAGTTTGCACATTTTTTAAGCACATGAGGGGATATGTCATCAGGACCTGTAGCTTTATGAACATCTAAATCCATCAGCGCTTTGCATACCTCTGTGGCTGTAAGGTTGATGTTCTCTAATACCGGCCCTTGAGCTTCTATCACTGCAATCTGAGGGGGTGGGGTATTTTCTACTGTAAATACTGACTAAAACTCCTTGTTCAATTCTTTGCAGATCTCTTCATCCGTCTCAGTGATGCTTCCATCCGCTCTCTTTAGCCTTAAAACCTGTTCTTTTACCTTCAGTTTTCCTCTGATAAAGCTGTGGAAAAGTTTGGGATTTTCTTTAGCCTTCCTGGTGATGTCCCTCTCATAGTCTCTCTCTGCCTCTCTCCTTTTACTTAGGTAGTCATTTCTTGCTCTTTTGTAGGTTTGCCAGGCATTTATGTTTTTTCTCCTCCTATACCTTTTCCAGCATTTGTCTCTCCACTCCTTAGCTCTTTTACACCCATTATCGAACCATTTCTCTCTGGCATGAATTACACCTACTTTGATGACAGGTATACAGCAATCTACTATCTTCCCATATTTCTCACAAAAGATGTCATACATTTCTTGTACAGATTTGTTGTAAAATAAGGTTCTCCAGTCAATAACTGCAAAAAGCTCATTCATTTTGATGTAATCTCCTTTCGGATAGTTCCTCCTCATGTCCTCAGTGCCTCTACTCTCAGGAAGAATATCTTCAATGATATACTCCATCAACAACACACAGTGGTCACTCTTTCCAATTGGTGGTTCATACTCAATTTTTTCAATATCCAACACATTATCTGTGAACACTAGATCAAGTAGTGATGGTTCATCCCCACCCCTGGCCCTTGTTGGTTCCATTACATGTTGGTGTAGGAAATTCCCTTGTACGCAATCTAGGAATCTTGCCCCGAATGAGTCCTCACCACTGTGTGGGTCAAGATTTATCCAATCTATCTCCTTATGATTAAAGTCTCCCATAATCAAAATCCTACATTTTTTTTTTCCCGTGCCATGTTAACAACTGAGTTTATGACTTCAATAGTACCTATATGACTTTCCTCATAAACATCAAGCCTATTTTGGTTCCTTGGTGGGTTGTATACAACAGTTATTATAATGCTCTCTGACCCAGTATTTATGCGAGCAACAAAAAATTCCTTGAACTCACTTTCTATAGCCAAGTTTATTTCTTTAACTTGAATCCTTTCACTTATGAGCAGTGCTATCCCTCCACCAGTCCTCTCAGATCTTTCAACCCTTAGTATTCTGAAGCCCTTAGGAAAAACGGTGACACTGTTTATGTCCTCACTCAACTTAGTCTCTGTAATTGCTACTATATCTGCCTTACTGTTGTGAATCCTATCTTTTAATTCTACTGCCTTACCAGCTAATCCATCAGCATTTGTGTGTAACAATCTTAATGAGGCCCCATCCCCTGATCTTCTGCCATTATCTTCTTTATCTCCCCTTTGTCTGGAAGAACTCTGAAATAAAAATTTTTCTTCTCTTCATTTCTTTCCTCATTTAACCTTCTTGCCTCTTGCAACAAGTTTTTGATCTTTCCCATCTCTTCCTGTGTTCTGTATCGTCTAATGAACACTTCTTTGAATTCTTGAAGGTCTTTTAGACTTTTTTTCTCAACAATATTTCCCTACATGTTTCCCCTCTCTCAAAGGTTACTTTTGTTGGTGTCGGCTTTCCTTCCCTCGAATATTTACCTAGTTGGTATATGTTTACAATATCCTCAGGGCCACAAACTACTCCAATCTTTCTTATCAGGTCTACAACCCTAGCTTTATTTTCTTCAGGTCTCCCCTGCCATGTTGGCTCCTGGGATTCGCTTATGCCTGAGATTACCACTGTCTTCTCCTTATCAAGTGCCTGTCTGATGAGTGGGTTTGCCCTTTCCATCACAACGTCATTCATTTTTTCGATTACTGTCTCTTTATAGTCAACTGTTTGTATGTTTTCCAGTACTCTGAATGTTGGTTGTAGTTGTTTTAGATTTTCACCCACGGATGGGTGGAATGGGTCATGGATGACCCATAGGAATGTTGGTACTGTGATTAAGATAGAGCTATATAGAGACTATATATTCACTTTGACAATCCCTGACGGGAGAAACCGAAATATTTGATGGTGAATCTTGGACTGAAGAGATAGGTAGGTTACCCAAACCTAGCCTTGGTTAACCTGCCCCTTGCCTCTTTCTCAGATTAAGCACCTAAAATTGGCATTGGATGCCTCTTGTGTGAGTATGCTCTTCTTGACTGACGGTTAAAGCAGCTGGAAGCTTTGTTGCTTGTCTGGGCTAAAGATAAGATGGAAGTGCTGATAAGCTCCAAAGGAAAGAATAGGTCTTTACGTTCGAAAAATCAAAAGAGCGTTGCAGGAGATGCCAGAGAATGGTTCAGAGCATTCCTCCCCAACGACTGCCTTCGGGTCTCTCTCTCCGGATTTTCTCTCAGGGTTTACTCCCCAAGCCTTGTAGATATTGCGATTAACTTCGTGAATGGCACATAATGCTGATACGCTATACAGATGGATTAACTATTTACATCAGCATCTTGTGTGGAGTCTCGCCTGTTTGCGATAAAGTGCAGAATTCAGTCATACTTATTTTTTTTTTATGAGTGTGACACCAGGACAGGCAGAAACTGCCCTCATCAATAAAGGCCCGGGCACGAGAAAATACCAAGACGAAGGAAAAGAAAAAGGTTAAGGACAAGGATGAGATGAGGTAATGTCGCACAAAGGAAAACGACAGACAAACAAAACAGTCAAAGTACAGAGGACCCAGAGATATGGAGGACTAGGCCCTGAGATAACGATAGATCTGCTTTTTGAAGGATGAAAGGTCATAAGAATTAGGAAAGACAGAAGGAGGAAGAGAGTTCCAGAGTCTGGAGGTAGATGGGAAGAAGCAGTCGCTGCACCTACCAGTCCGCGAGCTACAAATCGCCACACAGTACCTGTGAGATGATAAAAATAATAATAATAATAATAATAATAATAATAATAATAATTTTTCTTCCTTTTTATGCTTCTCCATTTTTCTTTATTTTTTGCGTCACAATTAATCCCCATATGGGGATTGGACACAAACGGACTGAACCTGGGGAAATAAGACCGGACGCCCTTCCTATCTCGCCGTCGTAGGCTCAAACCCGGCTCCGTCAATTCTGGAGTCAAGCACTCGATCGGATCCGCTTCTCCATACAGGGTTATTATTCATCTCACGAAGCGAATATCTTCAAGCCACTCACAAGCGATTTGACCGAGTATGTAAGACGATATCTGCAGATAACTCGAATCTTGAGAGTATGTGCGAGCGAGTACATGCACACACACGCGTACATACAGACACGATCTGTCACTTTCACATAACGTACATACACACTCGATGCGGATATTTTCATAAGAAAAAGTATTACGTAATCCCAATATCAGTAATGTTGATTTTTTTTTCGTTTTGTTACAATGACCTCTCATTTGTGGGTGGATAGACGAATTGAGAATGGATGCCATTCTTAATGCCCTACTGAGGGTTCGAAATTTAGTTCGTCATTTTCCCGAATCGAACACTTCACCACTTCCCAACGGCAGTTTCCCTTATATATATATATATATATATATATATATATATATATATATATATATATATATATATATATATATATATATATATATATATATATATATATATATGCGATTTTCTTTATTTTGTATAATATATATATATATATATATATATATATATATATATATATATATATATATATATATATATATATATATATATATATATATATATATATATATATATATATATATATATATATATATATGAGACAAGAGGTCATATATTAGAAAATTATTAATTTTAATCTCATAAAAATATCAATATATATCAAATATTACCATCAGAGTAGCCATCTTTTAATGCATCCATATATAACCTCTTGCTAGCGTGGTATATTTAAAAAAATTAAAAAAATAAAAATACTGTCGAGAGCAGCTGTGTGTCTGTTTAGTTTTCGGCTTCATTAGTATGTCTGTCCTACATAGTGATCATTATCAGAAATTTCATTCATGTTTTTTTTCCAAATGTTAGTCGTGATAATGAAATGTCATTCATATAGCTAAATTATATGAATATTAGCTTTAAAATCTTAGGATCAGGTAAAAATTATCAACCCCAGACCATTAAATAACCCGTAAAGTATGACATTTTAACCAAACCTAACTTAGTCTAACCTAACTATATAAAATTATTTCATGGTCTTGGATTCTCTATTCTTTACCTGATCCTTTCGTCTCATTCCCTCGATATCATTCGAATAATAACACTGTCTAAAATAGATAATAGAATAAATAAATAAATAAATAAATAATGGGAGTTTCATTTATTGTTGTTTAGTGTTGGCGAGACAGAGCGATTAGGCCGATAGAATTTCTCCCTTAAGGAATACATCAACATTCAAATGATAGCAAAGTGCAAAGTAGTTACCTGTTTACGAGACAGCTTAGAATGCTAATAGCATAGTATTCATCTATTTGCATGGCTGAAGGTGTGTTTGTGTGTGTGTGTGTGAATAAAAGAGAGACTAGAATAGAAATTAACAGGTATCCAAATAATGAATATGGCTAGAGAAACGGATATACGAACAAATATATATATATATATATATATATATATATATATATATATATATATATATATATATATATATATATATATATATATATATATATATATATATATATATATATATATATATATATATATATATATTCTTTTCTAATTATCAGCAGTAACATTTTACTCAGAAAATGTGTTACAGCTTAATGGACGAAAAATCTAACTATTGTAAAGAACTTATTTTTATAAATGTGAAACCGGGACGAGCAAAGCAAATTGCCCTCATTGGGCCCCGGGTACAAAGAAACTCAAAACAAAGAATAAGAGATGGGGAGTGTTGTGACTTGCCAGTTGTTATTAAGCTTATTCCAGGTACACACCAAACACAATACATAGAAAAACAGAGATGGGGAGTGTTGTGACTTGCCAGATGTGATTACCCTTATTCCAGGTACACACCAAAGAAACACAAAACATAGAGAAACGGAGATGGGAAGTGTTGTGACTTGTCAGATGTGATTATACTTATTCCAGTTACACACCAAAGAAGCACAAAACAAAGAGAAACAGAGATGGGGAGTATTGTGCTATTCAGATGTAATTAAACTTATTTCAGGTACATACCAAAGAAACACAAAACAAGGAAAACAGATGGGGAATGTTGTGACTTGTCAGATGTGATTAAGCTTATTCCAGATACACAATAGAAACACAAAGCGAAGGGAAATAGATGGGTAGTGTTGTGACTTGTCAGATGTGTGTATTTCAGGTAAACACCAAAGAAACACAAAGCAAAGCAAATAATAGATGGGAGTGTTGTGACCTGTCAGATGTGATTAAGCATATTCCAGGTATACACCAAGGAAACACAAAATCAAGAGAAACACATGGGGAGTGTTGTAACTTGTCAGATGTGATTAGGCTATTCCAGGTACACACCAAAGAAACTCAAAACATAGAGAAACAAATGGAGAGTGTTGTGGCTTGTCAGATGTGATTAAGCTTATTCCAAGTACACATGAAGGACGTTACTAAATATAAATCAAGAGGAAGCGAAAATTAGGTAAATGACTTGTGTTTGGAAATCACACAGGAAAGTATTGCAATACCCACAAACTGTTACGAGATAATGGCCTGACAAAAACCAGTAACATTTTTAGAAACGTGACAGATATGGGAGCTTTTGTTTCCGCAAGGATATTTAAATACAATAACACTGATATACTGACTCAGTGTTCACGGGAAGTGGCCGGGAATGATACGTGTTTCTGTCTCTACGAATGGTGTTATTATGAAAGTGGTAGAAAGTAATTAAGAAATGGGTAAATAATTAACGGAGGTAATTAGGGATATTAATTCTAGTGATGAAGCTGAAGGATTTTAAACACTGATTAGAATATATGATGAACTTGGATGTACTCTGTCAAGGTAAAGTGAATATATTGATAAATATTTATTATTATTATTATTATTATTATTATTATTATTATTATTATTATTATAAATAGTAGTAGTAGTGTACAGGAGCAACTAGTAGGTAATCCCTTCCTTCCTCAAATATTCCCTTGCTACAGGACACTTAATGAAAGGGATGGAGATAGGCAGGGAATGTTCTGTCGCTTGCTTTTTGTTTGTGGCCACCCTACTGTGTTCAACAGGATAATGGTAATCTCTCTCTCTCTCTCTCTCTCTCTCTCTCTCTCTCTCTCTCTCTCTCTCTCTCTCTCTCTCTCTCTCTCTCTCTCTCGATCTATCTATCTATCTATCTATCTATCTGTCTCTTTTAATTTGGGTCAGCTTGTTGAAATGCAAGAAAGCAAGAAGATGGCAACGCATAGATATGTACTCATGGTGAAGTCTAACGTACGCGCACGAAGCTTATAAACTCCTTGTATTATGCATTAGTCAATCTTTTTTTTTTCATTATTTTATTATTATTTAAGTCTATCGGAAGAAGAGAAAATAGAGATAATCTTCTATCAGCAAAACTTCCTTGGAATTTCTCTCTCTCTCTCTCTCTCTCTCTCTCTCTCTCTCTCTCTCTCTCTCTCTCTCTCTCTCTCTCTCTCTCTCTCTCTCTCTCTCTCTCTCTCTCATATATATATATATCTCTCTCTCTCTATATATATATATATATATATATATATATATATATATATATATATATATATATATATATATATATATCTGTTCTTTTTCATTTAGTGCTGGCAAAGTATCTCGGTGTACCTCATTATCTATATTACAAGTCTCGTCCAATTTACGATAATTATTCACAAAAATAAAGAATATATTTCAGTAATATGATATTAGTATTCAACACGTTTTCATGGTTCATTACTTAATGATGATTAATTGATTATAAAAAAAAATTATGAAATTGATACTTTAGTGGGTGGTAAATAGCATTATATATAAATTATTTGCTGTAGTAAACAACATACTTACCTTAATGTCAAGGTAGACAGGACCCATTTTTGTATGTAATCCCGATTTTTTACAGGGTATTTCAGAACCTCTTACAAATAAATCACAATTGACTATTATGTATGTATATATATATATATATATATATATATATATATATATATATATATATATATATATATATATATATATATATATATATATATTTTTTTTTTTTTTTTTTTTTTTTTTTTTTTTCCAAGGCACCAAGACACCATGCTTCAGAACTTTCACAGTATTTTTAATTCAATTCTGGAGCGTATTCATTTACTCTCTTTATCATTAGCTTTCCTATATACACATGATGGGGTCTCTGTTTCTCACTAACCTCACAGAGAGTAATTAATTATTTTACTAGTATTATGGGAGGATAATTCCTGTCTGTACAACAATTATCTCCATTGCTCCACTTTCTCATTCTCAGCGTATCGTTGGAAACGGCTAAAAGGGATAGGAAATGGGTACCATGCTACCTCAGTCCTTCTTTTACATTTGTGATAACATTTGCAAAACATATGAGATCACATATGAACAATTATTATTATTATTTTTGTTATTAGTATTACTATTATTATTATTATTACTATTATTTTTATTGTTGTATTATTATTATTATTTTATTATTATTATTATTATTATTATTATTATTATTATTATTATTATTATTATTATTGCCTCGTATATCGCCTACAAACACATGTAAGATATGGATGAATAAATTAATAATATTTAGATATCTTTATCTACTCGAGAAAAGAGAGAGTTTGGAAAGCCGGGATTGTATCAGAGATAGCTAGAAGAAGAACAATAATATTGCACATTCCTTAAAGATTTTGTTTCTTCGAACACAAACAAATGGGCACAACAAAAACAACAATGCCGACAAAAACAACAACACTGGCAACAATAATAATAATAATAATAATTATTATTATTATTATTATTATTATTATTATTATTATTATTATTATTATTATTATTATTATTATTATAGTGATAATTATAATAAAAGCAATAATAATAATAACAATAATAATAATAATAAGACTGGGTTTGGTGACGATGTTCAGAGTATATACCGCACGCAACATACAATTATTTACATATTCTTGTGTATACTTATTTAATATCCCGTAAATATTTGTTTCGTAGTTATCTACTTATTACAGACATGATATACAAGGACATGAGGGTATCCGACTTTTATCAAGGAAATACGCGCGTGTGTGTGTGTGTGTGTGTGTGTGTGTGTGTGTGTGTGTGTGTGTGTGTGTGTGTGTGTGTGTGTGTGTGTGTGTGTAAAAAAAAGAAAAAAAAGTAGTTTCGAATATTAATTTCCGCGAATTAATCTTAAATTACGTATGTTGGAACCTGACATTTCAGTGACTAAATATTTCCCCTAAAGACTCAACGCATTTCCTGTGTAATATTTGTCATATTTATATGTGATCGGTTTTACGTCACGGACTCCCTTTCCACTAAGGACTTAGGACGACGCTACATGCGAATGATTTTGGTTTTGGCAAATGCGACTGTTACCCTGAGTGAATGCGTTTTCTAATCTCAAACCATGGCGGGCCTCGAACCCAAGATCTGACGAATCAAAGTCGAGAGGGTTACCATTTGGCCACGGCGGCCACACATTGTAAACTATATGAGTATAGTAATTACCTCCTCATTTATATATGAAGAAAAGTTAAATTTAATTGAAATTATTTCGGTTAAGATTCGTTTTATGCATACTTACTTCCAGTGCGCTTTTCAATCCTCATCAAATAGTAATAGGTTAGGTTAGGTTAGGTTAAGTATATTAGATCAGGTTAATTATGTTACTTTGATCACTTAACTAAACACATTTAAATGCTCTAGCAATATATATATATATATATATATATATATATATATATATATATATATATATATATATATATATATATATATATATATATATATATATATATATATATATATATATATATATATATATATATATATATATACATAATATTTAATAATTAGTCTTATGTCGAATTTCGCGTCAATATTTTTACTCCTTTAAGGATATTACATAATATTATCGAAGCACGTGAGGGCCTTTTACCTGGTACTTTTGTACACATACACAGAAACACACACTGTGCAAAAGTACACTATTGTGATCACACGAGAGAACATTATTCTCTTAGCTCCCCGTCTCCTGGTCTAAGTGTTTTTTATGCACTGACACTTAAGCATATCTTGCTTTAATACTGTACTATGCTTG
Source organism: Halocaridina rubra (assembly GCA_037179515.1). Lineage (NCBI taxonomy): Eukaryota > Metazoa > Arthropoda > Malacostraca > Decapoda > Atyidae > Halocaridina > Halocaridina rubra. The sequence continues at coordinate 95,663 of JAXCGZ010022689.1, read as the reverse complement.
TTTTTTACATAGTATATATATATATATATATATATATATATATATATATATATATATATATATATATATATATATATATATATATATATATATATATATATATATATATATATATGAAATCTTTTTTTTATCAATGCAAAGCGTTTTCCATATTTCTCTTCAGTGAGGGAGTAGCTATTGAAGGCCATCTTAGTTACTATCTACTTCAGTGACCTACCAACAGAGTTCAAAGTTTAAAATTACTTGTTCTTTGCCCATTTGTTTCTTCGATTGAACCTGGGTCTATGAGAGAGAGAAAGAGAGAGAGAGAGAGAGAGAGAGAGAGAGAGAGAGAGAGAGAGAGAGAGAGAGAGAGAGAGAGAGAGAGAGAGAGAGAAAGTTGGTCCTTGCCCATAAGTTCCTTCGAGTGAAGCTGGTCATTGGAGGTGCGAAACAAGCACTAATGGTTACATGAGAGAGAGAGAGATTAATTCCTTCATAAAGACCAAGGACATAGAGCAGAATAGAATTAAGACTGATGTTCATTGCTTCTATATACAAGACATGTGTTTGCCATGCGCAGTGCAGCCAAGTTCTATCGCAAAAAAGAAGAAAAAAAAAGTTGTTTTCTATACTCACCAATTTGCATATGAAAGGAATACTGAGTCTTGCTATATATATCCTCAGAAAAATTATCATGTTAATATTATAATATGGCCTAATTAATAACTAAATACTTATGCTCGGGTTTCGTGTTGTTTTCTACAATCTACGTTAGTTTATGACGAGGAATATACTTAGAATATCTATATGTGATGAAGCTTAATTTTGCATGTTTTTTACCTCTACATAATCATCCTTTTTATATGACATTATTAGTCCCATTAGAATAGTCACCGTGGCTCAGACGGTAGCGTCTGCGACTTTGAGGCGTCCGGTGGAGGGTTCGCGCCCCGCCACGGTCCGAGGTTAGCAAGGGCATGCACTTAGGGTAACGATTATATCTGCCAAAACAAGTCCTTCGCAAAAAAAGGCAACCGTCCTAGCCCTTTGTAGAAAAGGGAGTCCGTGACGTAAAACACGCTGTTAGTCCCATAATGTAAGGGGATGGACACAGAGTGTGGCTGGGGATTTACAGCTAGATATCACTACAGTGGTACTCTAACCACTCGGCTACCGTGGTCCCCCTTTCACCTCTACGCAATGATATGATTAATTTGGTATCACAGTTTTGCACGTTTTTTAAGCCATAATTTATGTCTGTAAACACTGTCACCGTAAAATTAAAGAGGGCAGATTTAATTTTTTTTTTTTACCTTTATTTACGTTGCAAAGCTTAATCTGACGAATTTACAATTTTTATTATTTACTTTTTGTTATTTATTGAAGGACTTTTTAAGTACTGATTTACAAGTTTATATATGTTTTTGGTATGGAGAAATCCGATAACAGATTTAAGATTTTTTTTTATTATAGCTTATGATGATAATTACCAGGACAGATTTAAATTTTTTTTTATAGCCATAATTTATGACTGGGAAGAATTAAACAAGACAGATTTTATGACTGGGAAGGATTAAACAAGACAGATTTTATGACTGGGAAGAATTAAACAAGACAGATTTTATGACTGGGAAGGATTAAACAAGACAGATTTTATGACTGGGAAGAATTAAACAAAACAGATTTACTTGATTTTACATGTTGTTTTAATGGGCAAACTTTAATATCACAGATTTTTTTCTACTCATGGCTTATGCATGTGGTGATGAAGGAGAGGAGAGGAAGAGAAAGGCCGAAGGTCTGATGGAAGGGATAATACTGCAAATGCTAAGCAGGATGAGAGGCTAAGGGAACAGGATAAGAAAAACAGAAAAATGTGGAAAAGGTAATGAGTTATTATGAAAACAAAGAAAGATAATTTATAGTTTATGAAAGGAAAGGATATAAATAAACGAAAATTATTTGATCTTTAATGAAAGCTGGCTCAGAAGACGCGGTTGACCCATTTTCTGGTATAAAGTTACGAATCCTTTTAGAAGCATTATACATCACTATGAAACGCTGTTCAAAGGCTCTGCTATAATACAAGAAAGTAGACTAAGATGGTATGGTCAGGTCGTTAGGAGGGATGAACAGATTGTTGGGAGGAGGGTGATGGAAATGGATATACAGAGTAGGAGAGGAAGGGAAAGACCAAATCGTAGGTGGATGGATTGCATCAATGACGACCTGAGGTCTAAAGGTTTGATGGGTGATGAGATATGGAACAGGAGCATATGGAGAACACTGGCCAGAAACATCGACCCCACGTAAAAGTAGGAAAAGATGTTGATGAAGAAGAACATTCTTGTATTACCACGCACACCTTAAAGCATGTAATGACGCAACCTAGACATGTCTGAGAACAGTTGATAAACATCATTGAGTTTATTCCACTATTAGTCACCCATTAAAGTTTAGGATCAGGTAAAGATTAGAGACCCCAGAACATCAAATAACCCAGTAAACTGTTAGATATAGTTAGATTAGTATAGGTTAATGCCTAACCTAATCTTACCGAATTAAGTATAACCTAACAATTTATGGGATATTTGATGTTCTGGGGTCGCCAATTTGTACCTGATCCATTTTTTAACTTAAACCATAAATATGGTTTTGTATTTAATCTTATATTACAATGAAAATCATTCTTCGATTTTTCATTATTAAGAGAAGGCTATTTACAATGTCATTATTTCTGTTTTATATTTCATTAATTGTCAGCTTATTCATATTACTGTCTAAACATGCTTCTCATTAGCCATAGCCTGTTTCTCAGCACCTCCCTTCTTCATTATCATTATTTTTATTTTACTTTTTTCATTATTTTTCTTTTTGGCTTTTATTCCTATCCTTTGAATATTGGACATACTATAATTTGAATATTTTTTTCTTTTTATCCCCGACCGGGACTTGAACCCAGGACACATAATTACTGTGCCAAGGCGCTACCAACTACACCACAAAAGGTCTACAAGGGAAACAAACCTTACAGCTATATCTGTTATACTAGGAATGAACACATTCTAACTGAATGCCACTCTGTTCATATTACAGTTCCCCACAACCTCACTCGTGGCTTCGTTTTCGCATTTATAATTTGATACAGAACGCATGAATAATGATTTCCTTAAACCCAAAATCTTTTTTTGGTTTCATACCCCTCTCTCACCTCTATTTAAGTGCTGATATTGCATGTACAACAGTTTTTAATTAAAAAAACAAAACAAAACTGATCTATCCTCATCTCAGGGTCTAATCCTGCCATAGTTCTTAGTCTTCGTTAATTTGACTATTTTTTCAGCCTGTCCTCTCCCTATTGTTTATCATTCTCTTAATTTTGCATCGTTCTTAAGGTGCTATTTTTTTCTTTGTTTCAATGTTTTCTTGCTGCCTGGGCCCGATGGGGGCAATTAGTTTGCCTATCCCGGTGTCACATTCATGAAAATAATTTTTTTTAGCGGCACTCATCGATACCACTTAGGTTTTTTTTTAGGGTGCTTGAAAAAAAAATAGGTTTTTAATCATTTTAATTTTATCTATAATTGCAATTCGAATTACTTAAGAATATGTACAAATCCTGGACGAACCTAGGCGCGTTATTAACACCCAGAGAACCTCGACCTTGCCCTGCCTCTAAGTCATGAAGGTCAGTTCAATAGAACAGTGTTTTACGCTTGCGCAAACTGCGGAATAATGAGTCAGTATAAACAGTTGAAAAATTTTCCCTTTACATTGTCCTTTGACATTAACCTCAAAGTCCAGATGAGTGGAAATCACTAGACCAGTTCGTTTCACGTCCCAACATGAGATTTACCTATATGACATCCTTGCAGAGAAAGTTCCGGTGTTGCGTCACGGATTCCCTTTTCTACCAAGGGCTAGGACGGTTGCCTTCTTGCTGAGAACTTGTTTTGGCAGATGTAATCGTTACCCTGAGTGCATGCCCTTGCTAACCTCAGACCGTGACTGGGCGCGAACCCTCGACCTGACGCCTCAAAGTCGCGGACGCTACCGCTTGAGCCACGGTGACTACCTTGCAGAGAAGTTAGTTAGTCTATTCTATGAAAACATGAGCAGCAGAATGTCACGCGCTCTCATTGACACTTTTAATAGAAAATATTCTAAATCTTGATTTAGAAGATTTACCACAACTCCAGTTTAGGATTAATGTTGTGTTTCTACATCGCGTGAATATGCTGTTATTGAAAATTCTGTTTTTATTTGGCCTCTTCTCATCAGCTATAAGTGTTCGAGTTGAGAGTTTGACACGTCCTCCTCCAGTATTAGTGTGAGCTAGTCATGAATAAGACTACTTGAGCTAGTTTTGATGGCTTAAACTAGTGACTTGAATGTAAGATACTAGTACAACATTTCTTTCTTTTTATGGTGTTCCTTAATCATAGATTATGTTGTAGTATATATATATATATATATATATATATATATATATATATATATATATATATATATATATATATATATATATATATAACCAAATAAGCCCTTAACATATGTGAAAACATGAATCATCTTTTTTTACCCCGACCGGGACTTGAACCTAGGACTTATAATTACTAAGTCAAGGCGCTACCAACTACACCACAGAAGGTTAAAAGGTTCAAGCCGGTCGGAGTAAAAAAAAAAAAAAAAAAAAAAATATATATATATATTATATATATATATATATATATATATATATATATATATATATATATATATATATATATATATATATATATATATAGTATCTCTCTCTCTCTCTCTCTCTCTCTCTCTCTCTCTCTCTCTCTCTCTCTCGTCGAGCTCCACCTACTGTGAACTGAATGCCATCTTGGATGCCGTGACTCTCCTTGTTCGACGACGAGTGAATGGGGTAATAATTTGTGACTCCCAATCGGCCCTACAAGCCCTATCCTCGCCAAGACCTATCTGTGGCCGTGCTGTGGGAGATATACTATGTCGCCTCGCAGCCGCTCGGGATGCTTCTCTTGTTGTGTCATTTGTGTGGACTCCATCCCACATTGGGCTGACTGGCAACGACACAGCGGATCGTCTTGCCAAGGCGGCCTGTATGCTGGATGGGCATGCTGTGGACGCTGAGCCCTCCCTCCGATGCCTACGTAACATCATCTACTCAGCTGGGTTTGCCATGACGGTCCAGCGCAGGGACACGGAGAGGGCCAACAGTGTGTCCATACAGCACCATGATCACTTCCTTCACAGTCGCTACAAGTATCGCAGACGCGGGTTAATGGTGCGGAAAAACAATGTAGTTAGTGCTCGGCTCAGAATGGGGTATCGGCCTTTATGGCAGGTCTCCCAGACTCTAGATATGCCACAGTACACCTCCTGTACATTATGCGACCGAACTAATGCTAACACTCTTGACCACTATTGTCTTCAGTGCCCCGCAGTGAGAGATGTTTTACCACGAGGTCAGAACTTAATACAGATCTGCTCATTTTTACTTAATGATGACAACCTTGATGTTATTCTTGCTCGTTTTCCTCACTTTGGTGGCCATTAATTATATTGAATTATACATATATTTTCTGTATGTTGCTATATAATTCTGTTTGTGCATTCTGCGTTTCTCTGAGCTTTACTTTTGCATATAATGTACTCTGTGCTGCCATTCTGTGAGTTGTGTGTTAGTATGCAGCAATGTTTTATCAATATGTACACCTCCCTGTAAACCATGTTCAATTCTTGGTTTTATATCCATTTGAAGCATTATTTGTATGAACTCATGTAATGTCTGACGCCTTGGCGCAATAAATTAATAAAAATAAAAAATAAAATCTCTCTCTCTCTCTCTCTCTCTCTCCTCTCTCTCTCTCTCTCTCTCTCTCTCTCTCTCTCTCTCTCTCTCTCTCTCTCTCACACACACACACATTAGGTAATCACAATTAGGTAATCACTAAGTATAAAATGGAACCGATCAGGAGACGGGAAAATACTAGCTTTGGGCTCTTTCCCGTAAACACAATTAGGTAATCACACACAATTGCAAGTATACAATAGGAGACTGTTCATTATAAGCCTATATGGCTTCCGTAGTTCTTGTCTAGTATTATTTTTATGTCTAGGCCTCTTCCCTACTGCCGGATCATCTCAATTAATCGGGCTTAAAATTCAACATTGTTAATAATTTTCTCAGGTGGCAAAATAGTTGCAACCTTCTACAATCGTCTACATACAGCGATATTTGGAGTAGAGATACGCTAGTAGGTCTCAAAAGCCACTTGTTTGGACTGGCTTTGAGATTTGTGAAAGGGTGCTACACAAATTCAATTCCAAAACCATAGTTTTCAATTATACTACTACTGCTACTTCTAAAATTGCTACTACTACTACTACTACTACTACTAATAATAATAATAATAATAATAATAATAATAATAATGTTCCGGTTTTACGTCACGGACTCCCTTTTTTACCAAGGGCTAGGACGGTTGCCGTCTTGCGAAGGACTTGTTTTGGCAGATGTAATCGTTACCCTGGGTGCATGTCCTTGCTAACCTCAGACCGTGACGGGGCGCGAACCCTCTACCTGGCGTCTCAGAGTCGCGGACGCTATCGCTTGAGCCACGGTGACTACAATAATAATAATAATAAGAAGAAGAAGAAGAAATCAATAATCAAACCAAATTAGGTAAGAAAATTAAATGATTGAGATAGCCCAGTAATACCGAACTTTCATGCGCAAATACAGAATCTGTATTATTCGATAACAGTGACCTTGAGGTCAAGGTCATAAATCATTTATATTTTCATGTAAAATAAATAATTTCCAAATACGCAAAATTTCCATTAAAGGTCTTTATGTACTCTTCATAAATTTATTTGCTTCTAAAGTAAATGCAAAGTCTGGTTAAGATGTTAAGAAGATATATATATATATATATATATATATATATATATATATATATATATATATATATATATTTATATATATATATATATATATATATATATATATATATATATATATATATATATATATATATATATATATATATATATATATATATATATATATATATATATACATACATGTCTTCACATGTATTTATTATTATTATTATTATTATTATTATTATTATTATTATTATTATTATATTATTATTATTATTATTATTTGTAGTGATAGTAGTAGTAATAGTAGTAGTAGTAGTAGTGTAAACGGCTGAATATATTGATAACTCATGGATAGGTTTTCATAAACTAATATATGCACAACATAATTATTCAAGTATATCGATCTATCAAAAAATTCCTTTTAAATTCTATAAATATATATTTAGCAGCACATTATACATGTAATACCTCCATCATCACTATGAACATTTCATCACCTTCCATAGAGGTGTATATTAAGCATTGCAACATCACCTGTGATAGAAGAAAAGTGATAATATGTTGAGGGGGGGAGAGGTATTGTATGACGTTGCTGTGACGTCACTGCTTAGCCCCGATCGCCAGGGTGGGACAGCTGCTGTTGCCTTATTTACCAAAATTAGGGGGATAATATGGACCTCCGTAGTCCTACGGCCATTGATAATATTGGAATGACATAAAGGATGGTAACTGGGAGTATTTTAACAGTAATATGCAACCATGAGTGTGAAATGGGTGCCGGTATATGAATATGGTAGAGAGGTATATGGAGGCTTTAGCTTGTTTGTTGATATTGGAGTTCGAGGTATAGATATTCAGTATGTAGACCGGGTAAGACAGAAGAGCACATTTTTTTTTTTTTAATAGAAATTTTAACTAATTCATCGTCTGCTCTTCCTCTGTTTGAATGGGAAAACTGTCTCTCAAGTATTTTTAATTTGGGGTCATTCACATTAAATGTTCTTCCTGACACATTTTCTCTCCATTATTCCGGTCTTGGGAACGGCATCGATTTGAACTGGATTTCTCCCCCATTGAAATTTAATAAAGACATGATTAAATGACGAAATAACAGTTTACTGTTTTACTCTGTGATAATATGATCATCCTGGAATATTATTGAGAGAGAGAGAGAGAGAGAGAGAGAGAGAGAGAGAGAGAGAGAGAGAGAGAGAGAGAGAGAGAGAGAGAGAGAGAGAGAGAGAGAATAAATGGAAACGAAAGGAGACGGGGAGTTACAAGCGTAAGGCTTTTGCCGGTGGAGATAGTAATATCTAACTGCTTATAACCAGGATGAAAAATTGAATTATACTGACATTCTATCATTATAGATACATATAAACTTAGTTTTTGTACTTATTTGAAGTTCAAAAATAAAATGAGATTGCTATGTACCCTTGTATAATTAAAAATATTTAAAGGTAATGGAAGATATATATATATATATATATATATATATATATATATATATATATATATATATATATATATATATATATATATATATATATATATATATATATATATATTCGTTCATGCACATTGATTTAAAAAAATATTCTAATGAAACGAAATAAGTTAGATATTACTATTTTATTTCCGTTAAAAGTTATCATGAACATATATTAATAATAAAACTAAATAGGTGCCGTCTGCAATGACTAATTAACAAGCAATTAACAGGTAACCAAGATGGTGGCATAAGGCCATCCTCAAAAACCACTCCGTGTATATACGGTAGCTTAGTGGCTTCGAGGGATAGATTTGTAAAGTGGATAGGGATAGCCCACCACAGGGGTAAAGACACATTGTGGATCTCTCCTCTTTGGATGCTGGGTCCCCATTCCGTGAGTGGCTTTGGTGTAGGAGGAGGAGGAGGAGGTTTTCGGCAGCCATGATGACGTCTATGACGTCACGCCACTTCCTCTCTCGCGCAAACTCGCCCAATCTCGGGAAACTCGAGACGGCGATCAGGTTATTTTCAGATATGGATTTGTACAACAAAATTCACCCATAACACCCAAGTGTTGGCAGATGAAAAGTGTCGGAAGCGGATGAAAAGGGTGAGAAGTGATCCACGCGCTGAGGGCCGTCGAATAGGGTGAATGAAGGTGATAGGAAGAGGCGTATAATGGAGTATATTACGATATAGGCAATTCGCAAGAAGTGGTTGAAACTACCCGAATGGTTTTTGTATGTGTGTGTGATTGTGTGAATACACACCTCGTTTTACAAACGGGATAGTTTCTAGTAATCCTTAACTACCCAATTCGAAGTTGAAAGATTCGTTAGGTCCATCACCCACACGCCTAACCTCCCCATACACACCCGTACCACACTCCCGGTGTATTGAAAAAAAAATATAGGTGTGTATGTGTGAACGTTGGAAGTGGTTTGAGGGGTGTACATAAACCTACGGTGGTGGTTGTTTAAAAGCAAAATATAAACAAAATATCCTTTCGCATTTCATCATCTCCGTTGGGGACACAACTGTCCAAAAAAATCCTTAATTTGGCCTATTTTGGGTACTCGTGGAGAAATTTCCTCCCTCTATCAGGACCCCTCTGACAGTGGCTTTTGAGTATTCCCTCTTCATAGTGCTCAGTATCTTTAGCCAACCTGAAAAATCGTATCCCTCATCTTTTATACCATTGTGAACTCCCATTTAGCCAACTGGTATAGTCTGCTCTTCCATTACCGGAAGGCTAACCTTCACCAGAGAGTGCTGTTTTTGTTTGTTTATTGCTTATGAAAGTGTCTCGCTAGTGCCAGTGCGGGCTCGAACCGCGAGGGAGCGGCAGACCTCGGTTGGCTAAGCTGCGGCAGTAATGGCCGTGCGGTCCTAAGTGCCAAATCCTAAGGTGTCGTCGAGAGGAGCCTAGTGAGCGTTAGAATCGACGGGAGACACTAAGATCATGTCGGGCAGTGGGGGTACGTTTGTGGACAGGATAGACCCTTTTGCTAAGAGGTCGTTAAAGAAAAAGCCCAAGCGTTCACAGGGATCGTCTCGTTATCGCACTTCTAACGATGTGGAGCTCCAACCTTTGCCTCTACTCAAAGGCAAGTATTGCTTAATATGGAGATGATATTTAGGCTATTCTTAACAAGGGAATGTTGACTTTTCCATCCCCAATCAGAAAAAAAAATAATGAATTTTATATAGCTATGGTCAAGGCAAGTTTATTTTCCCTCATGAGACCACTTGATTGTTGAATATTTTTTAGAAGTTGTAGATGTATTTTCATTTCATTGTGTGTCCATATCTTTTGAGGGTGTGAAAGTAAGCCACCAAATGTTTCTTTTATCTGACCACTCTGTAATTAAGTAATATCACACTGTTGTACCGATTTGGTTTTGGGGTAATTTTTTTATTTTTTTTATTAAAATTTACCCCTGGACATGAATGGCTGAATGTTTAAAAAAAGAAATCAACATCCAGTCACAGCCAAACCTAATTTTGTTAATTGGGTTGGTATATGAGGTTTGCTAGTGTTGTTGAGTGCATATGTAGGCACTACCTTAACTAACAACCTTACTTAACCCGAGTACTGACATTTCATTCAGCCCTGTTGGTCAGAATTTTTGCCCTTATCAACTCTAAAATGGCCAATCCTGTTTTAACTAATACGTGACGTAAAACCGAATCCGTCAATCCACTCTAGTAATTATATCGCAAGTGAGCAATGTGGTATGCACAAGAAGCATAAGATAATGCTGTTGGTGTTTTCATCTCTCGTAACTAGCTTGTTCAGGCTAGTTTTGGCTAACAAAGCTTTTATAATCGACCAATGTTGTTTTCTGGAGTTATTACTTGAGTAGTGTATTGCACTCATTCAGAGTAATGGTCACACATGCCGAAACCAAAGTCCTGTATAGGAAAGGGCGTCCGCGAGGTTAAACTGACCGCAGTGAAGTGTTAACTTGGAAAAAAGTACAGTTTTGCCATAAGATGACATTTTATATATTAAGGGCATTAATGAAGTTATATTCATAAGTGATGTCTCATGAGGCTTTTTTTCCGCAATAATATATTTATATCATTCTATGTTTAGCTCTGTTCATGTAGATATGCGTTGAACTTGGGTTAGTTTGTATATATGTAAAGTAGAGGGTTCTTAATTAGAGTTGGTAACTTTCAGGATCGATCTCATAGTTAATATTTCCATTTATCGGATCTTGTAAAGATAAGTAAACCCCAGGACTTGAAAACCCCCATAAATTATTAGATTAGGTTAGGTTAGATGACTTGCTTTAGAGTTACCTGGGGTTACTTTTCATGAGAAGATCCCATTTATCTGATATTTTTAACTTTTGATACCAAAGCAAAAAACATAGCTAACAAGATTTTATATTGTCATTATTCTTCAGTTTGTTTTATCCCTTTTCATGATGTTTGTGCTTTCATGAAGAAAAGTGTTGTGTTGGAAAGCAGATTGTAACTTTATTTTATTGTTTGTCTTTATTTTGAATGTTATAACTTGTATTTTTATGTAAGTACAAATATCTGTAGTGAGGACACTTATGTAGAGTTAAGGGGGGTTTACACAGTCAAACGGTTCGTCGAACGCGGTTCGACAGACAAGTGTTTGAAGTGATGTTCGAACGTGTGAACGGGGTATTTGGTTGTCGAACACCTTTGTCAAACGTGTTCGACAACCAAATACCCCGTTCACACGTTCGAACATCACTTCAAACACTTGTCTGTCGAACTCGGTTCGACAGACAAGTGTTTGAAGTGATGTTCGAACGTGTGAACGGGGTATTTGGTTGTCGAACACGGTTGTCAAACATGTTCAACAACCAAATACCCCTTTCATACGTTCGAACATCACTTCAAACACCAGTCTGTCGAACCGCGTTTGACGAACCGTTTGACCGTGTAAACCCCCCTTTAGAATCAAAAATATTTTTTTAGATGCAAACTTTGTGAACTGTGATATTTTTTTTTAGCATTAACCCACCAAATCAGTAACTGATGTATCGGAGTATCATTTTAAACTACGCCAGTGTATACCTGTATTTATTCTTCGTAGTCATCTCTACCGAACTCCATTGCTTGCACTGGTGTACTTCTATAGTTTCTAGGCTACCTGTAGTATGACAATTCAGAGGAGGGGATTCCCTGCCCTCTTGATGTGCCTCATTTAGTCGACTTTCACGACACGCAAGGGAACATGGAGGAGGTCTTGTTTTCCCTCCACCCCCTTTATTTGTTAAGACTTGGGACCAGCACTGGTTGTGGATCAGGATGAATACATGTGTCTTGGCTCAGCCACCTCCCATACAAGGGAGAACGAGGCCATGTACTTATATATAGACTACTATTGTATTTGGTTTACCTCACTATCTGTAGTGTATCGTACCTTAACTTATGAACTTGACCTGATATAGTAAGGTTAGGTTATGGTGCGACAGTATAAGGATAATGATTTAGACCTCATATCTCAAAAACACCATTTGTATACTAATTAGTCTCTTTTCATCAAGCAAATTTCTTCCCTTTTCACTATTACCTTCATTTTTAATCTCCTTGCTTATTTATTTTGATTTTTTAGCCATTTAAATACCTCAAATAATCCCGTTACAGTTAGTCGCTACCTACGACATATAGATCATTAGAATGTAATATTGTCGTAGAATATATTAACAATAGTATTGAAAAATATTTTGTGATTTTTGACTATTCATTATGATGGCGAATGTTATTTTAACAAAAATCCCTTCGGATTTTAAGTGCTACAGTTTGCTTACGAAAGGATATGAAATTGCTTTATTACTAAACCTTTTTTTAATTTTTTTAATTTTTTAATTTTTTTGCTGATATGCGCTTCGCATAGTAGATTATGTATGTTGTATGGTAAAGTATTTACCCTTAAACTGATCTAGTGATACTACAGCTAAATGTTAAAGTCTTCCTTAAGTTACGGATCCTTTTTTATGCCTACGTCTACATAGAATATTCTTGCATGTTCGTTACGCATTTCTTATCATCCCTTCACATCTTACAAGTGACAAGACTCTCCATCTCTGTTTCTTCGTGCCCAGGCCCGATGAGGATAATTTTCTTCACCCATTCTGACATCATACTCAAAGAAGAAAAAAGATTAAGAATAAAAAAAATTTCAAATAGGATTGTGGTGAAATTTCGTATGTTTTAATTATCATGCGAGTTCAAAAATAGGCCTATGTATTATGCATTATGCATTCATAGTGCATGTATTATATATGCATTCACACCAGTGTAGGAATTATTATTTTAGAACTGTGTTCTCTGTCTGGTAGAATTATTTTTGTGTGTAATTTCCCTCATTGAACTCATGCACCAAGAAAGTATTTAATTATAATAATGATGAGAAAGTAAGCAAAGAGAAATGGAGATGGGGAGTGTTGTGGATTGTCAGATGTAAAGAGCTAATAAGAGATGTGCAATGAACATGCATGAATATTCAATGTAGATATAGGCATAGGAAAAGTTTTAAGACTATTCGTCTGTTTATGAACTTGTGTATGTAATATGGAAAGTTCGATGGAGTAATAATTTTAATTCTCTTTAACTGTTAGCCTAGATCAGCTGATTAGATATCAAGATTAGAATTGACTATTCTTACGCCTATTTTATGGGTTACGCGCAGGTCCTCTTTGTAATGTTGAAGATTTGACTTAATAGATCACGAAAAGAAAAACAACCCCCGTAACATTAATTCATGTCGTTAGGTTATGTTAATGCATAACCTAAAATTTACTAACCCAACCTAACCTAACAATTTACTCAGTAATAATGTATTGGGGGTTGCTAATCATTACTTCTTCTTCTTCTCTCGCTTTTCCCATATTTATATGGGGTCGCGGTTTCTTATCAGCCTTTTCCACTCTCTTCTGTCCAATGCTTCCTCTCCACTGAGGTCCTTCTCTCTCAAGTCGTCCCGTATACAGTCATCCCATCGTCTTTGTGGTCTCCCTCTTTCTCTCACTCCCTCTACCTCAGCTCAATCATCCTTCTACCAATCCAATCTTCATCTCTCCTCATACAATGTTCATACCACTGAAGCCTTCTTTCTTGCATCTTCTTTCCCACTTGTGTCACCTTTGGCTGTCCCTCTAATTCTCTCGTTCCTGATCCTATCCCTCCTCGTCACACCCAAAGAGGTTGCTAATCATTACCTGATCCTTTAATTGACAACTATTATTGTTTGTTTTCGACATTCTTCTTCTTGAGTTTAGTATTGTTCCTATTCCAAAATACAATCATTGTGAAGGTAGTTTATAATTTTGTCTTGGAAAATTCATTTCATTAAATGTGTGCTTAGTAAAAGTTTTGTGTATCAAGTACATCGTGTACATGTATTAATTCACTTCAGTTGTAGGTAAGAGTTCAGTGCTGAAAAAAGCAGATAAATAAGCAAAATATATTAATGTTATATCATTCCTTCTTTTCAGTGCTATAATCATTACAAAGTAACAATTCTTGAGTGGTTTGCCTCTACTGTTTGAGAAATACCATAATGTAAAGCAGCTGATAAATAAGCAAAATATATTTGTGATTTGTTACTCCTTGTTTTCAGTGCTATTATCATTAAAAAAGTAACAATTCATGAGTGGTTTGCCTCTACTGTTTGATAAATACCATAATGTATAGGTAATATCCTCGTATATATACATAATTTTTCTATGGTCACTGCTGCACAGTTTTCTTGCCTGATGTGATAATTCATGTGCTTTATTTTTTTTGCATATTGTACTTTACATCTCTTCCAAATCTTTATGCTTTTGACTTAATGAGGGACCTCAGTGCCTTTAATTACATAAGATTGCAAGCATAGTTGAAATGCTCTGAATTAAAGAGCTGGTGCGAGTTTGTTGCATATTACTGTATATGCCTGTCAGGTTTTTTTTTTTCCATAGCTTTATGGAAAATCTCCACATGACAGAGCTGTGAGTGTGATACAAGTTGAAATATATTCTTAGGTCTACCCTGACCTTGAATGAATAGTTATTTCATCTTTCTGTGACCTACGGCAATGGGGTTAGAGATATAAAATGGATGTCACTGTCATAGACAGTAGTCATTTTTTGGACCTAGGGCGATGGGGATAGAGATATAAATGGAGAATGGGTGTCATCACTGTAGACACTAGCCATTTTTTTAGACCTAGGGCGATTGGGTTAGATATAAAATGGAAAATGGGTATCATTACCTTAGACAATGCCCATTGTTTAGATCTAGGGCAATGGGATTAATGATATGAAATGAAAAATGGGTGTCATTGCTGTAGAACTAGCTATTTTTTAGACCTGTGACAATTGGGTTAGAGATGTAAAATGGAAAATGGGTGTCATCGCATAGACTCAAACCATTTTTTTGTCTCAAAGGTCAGTGTTAGAGGCTATGCCAAAGATGACCTATGATTATTCAGATTTTATTTAAATTGAGTAGAAATCCTTGCAGTATGTGTTGTTTCCCTTTAAAACATCATGAATGTGGTTGTTTCTGACCATTTCATTAGTTCTGTACTTGTGATTTATTTTTCCGCTGATGGCAGTACACACAAAAGTCTGTCATTTCTTTTTGTAAAAAAGAGGCTTTAAGAAATGTGTGATGGAAGTTATTGTCATTTATAATATATATAGAAATAGGATTTCATCTTTTTTTTTTTTTGTAGATCCCTCTGGTGGTATGTATTAAGCTAAAATTTCATAATTATGTAAAAGTTATCCTCGTTTTATGTGCCACTGTTAGTCCCCAGTATGGGGGTGGATGCAGTGCGTGTAGCAAGGAAATTAAGGCTGGATGTCCTTCCTACCACCCCACAGAGGGCTTGATCATGGGTCTGCCAACTCCCGAGTTGAGCGTTCTGACCACTCGGCTGCCGTGGTCCCCTGAAATTGCATTATTTGGCCATTACATATTTTCAGTTTTTATACTCAAAAGGAATTGATTTTTATATATAATTACACTGTTTTCACTCTCCAAAATGCTTAATTTTTCTTGATAATGACTGTACTAGCCTGCTGGCTAGTACAGTGGTAACGCGCTGGCTTCGCATTCACGAGGTCGAAAGATCGGTCCCCGTCCAAGACCGAGAGTTTAAGCTGTTTACTGGCAGGAACTGCTGTGGTTGGACATCACAGTGGGGGGTTGGGGCTTGCCCTGGCTGACGAATACCCATTGTATTGAAATGGAAATAAAGGTTAAATTTAAATTTAAATTTAAAATGTAGGTAAGTATTTGTTTAAAGTATAAATCAACATGAATCCTATTTTGAGGAATACTTTGACATTGATGAGTTACATGAGAAGGAACTTGAAAACACCTTCAAGTAGAATGGCATCTGTTTTTAAGTAGAAAAAGTCATGTAAACTTTTTTTCTTAAATGAGTGACACTGGGACGGGCAAAGAAAATTGCCCTCATCAGGCCTGGGCACCAAGAAAACATAGAGGGAAGAGAAATAGAGGTAGGGAGTGTTGTGACTTGTGAGATGTGAAGGGATGATAAGAGATATGCAGTGAATAAGCCAGAATATAAGGTGTAGATGTAGGCATAGGAAAAAGAACCGAAACTGAAGAAAGATTTAACATTGAGCTCTCCTGGCCAGTCTTATTCAAGTCCAAAAGACCTTCAATTGTAGTATCGCAGTGGACGGTGGTGCCATGGGCCAACCATCTACAGTTGTACAATATGTGAAAAGATAGATGGCACTATAAATATGTAACTTAATTTTGTTTTTGCAGTTTGCTGTATTAGGATGGATGCTTCATCATCGTGATTTGGATTTCCAAGACTGACACACACACACACACACACACACACACACGCACGCACGCACGCACGCACGCACGCACGCACGCACACACACACACACACACACACACACACACACACACACACACACACACACACACACACACACACACACACAGGCTGTAAAGGTGGTGGCACTGGAAAACATACAAACAGTTGATTATAAAGAGACAGTAATCGAAAAAATGAAAGACGTTGTGATGGAAAGGGCAAACCCACTCATCAGACAGGCACTTGATAAGGAGAAGACAGTGGTAATCTCAGGCATAAGTGAATCCCAGGAGCCAACATGGCAGGGGAGACTTGAAGAAAATAAAGCTAGGGTTGTAGACCTGATAAGAAAGCTTGGAGTAGTATGTGGTCCTGAGGATATTGTAAACATACACCAACTAGGTAAATATTCGAGGGAAGGAAAGCCGAGACCAACAAAAGTAACCTTTGAGAGAGGGGAGACATGTAGGGAAATATTGTTGAGAAAAAAAAGTCTAAAAGACCTTCAAGAATGCAAAGAAGTGTTCATTAGACGATACAGAACACAGGAAGAGATGGGAAAGATCAAAAACTTGTTGCAAGAGGCAAGAAGGTTAAATGATGAAAGAAATGAGGAAGAGAAGAAAAATTTTCGTTACGGAATACTTCCAGACAAAGGGGAGATAAAGAAGATAATGACAGAAGATCAGGGGATGGGGCCTCATTAAGATTGTTATACACAAATGCTGATGGATTAGCTGGTAAGGCAGTAGAATTAAAAGATAGGATTCACAACAGTAAGGCAGATATAGTAGCAATTACAGAGACTAAGTTGAGTGAGGACATAAACAGTGTCACAGTTTTTCCTAAGGGCTTCAGAATACTAAGGGTCGAAAGATCTGAGAGGACTGGTGGAGGGATAGCACTGCTCATAAGTGAGAGGATTCAAGCTGAAGAGATAAACTTGGCTATAGAAAGTGAGTTCAGGGAATTTCTTGTTGCTCGCATAAATACTGGGTCAGAGAGCATTATAATAACTGTTGTATACAACCCACCAAGGAACCAAAATAGGCTTGAAATTTATGAGGAAAGTCATATAGGTACGATTGAAGTCTTAAACTCAGTTGTTAACATGGCGCGGGAGAAAAAATGTAGGATTTTGATTATGGGAGACTTTAATCATAAAGAGATAGATTGGATAAATCTTGACCCACACAGTGGTGAGGACTCCTTTGGGGCAAGATTCCTAGATTGCGTACAAGGGAATTTCCTACACCAACATGTAATGGAACCAACAAGAGCCAGGGGTGGGGATGAGCCATCACTACTTGATCTGGTGTTCACAGATAATGTGTTGGATATTGAAAATATTGAGTATGAACCACCAATTGGAAAGAGTGACCACTGTGTGTTGTTGATGGAGTATATCATTGAAGACATTCTTCCTGAGAGTAGAGGCACTGAGGACATGAGGAGGAACTATCAGAAAGGAGATTACATCAAAATGAATGAGCTTTTTGCAGTTATTGACTGGAGAACCTTATTTTACAACAAATCTGTACAAGAAATGTATGACATCTTTTGTGAGAAATATGGGAAGATAGTAGATTGCTGCATACCTGTCACCAAAGTAGGTGTAATTCATGCCAGAGAGAAATGGTTCGATAATGGGTGTAAAAGAGCTAAGGAGTGGAGAGACAAATGCTGGAAAAGGTATAGGAGGAGAAAAAACATAAATGCCTGGCAAACCTACAAAAGAGCAAGAAATGACTACCTAAGTAAAAGGAGAGAGGCAGAGAAAGATTATGAGAGGGACATCACCAGGAAGGCTAAAGAAAATCCCAAGCTTTTCCACAGCTTTATCAGAGGAAAACTGAAGGTAAAAGAACAGGTTTTAAGGCTAAAGAGAGCGGATGGAAGCATCACTGAGACGGACGAAGAGATCTGCAAAGAATTGAACAAGGAGTTTCAGTCAGTATTTACAGTAGAAAATACCCCACCCCCTCAGATTGCAGTGATAGAAGCTCAAGGGCCGGTATTAGAGAACATCAACCTTACAGCCACAGAGGTATGCAAGGCGCTGATGGATTTAGATGTTCATAAAGCTACAGGTCCTGATGACATATCCCCTCATGTGCTTAAAAAATGCGCAAACACAATATCAGTGGCACTAAGTATCATATTTAAGGAGTCATTGGAGTCGGGGGAGATTCCAAGATGCTGGAAACAAGCAAATGTGATACCTATCTTCAAAAAGGGAAGGAGGGATACGGCTCTGAACTATAGACCAGTTTCCTTGACCAGCATAGTTTGCAAACTTATGGAGAAACTACTAAGGAAACATATCTCTCTTCACTTGGAATCCTTCAACTTTTTGTCAGTGAGGCAACATGGCTTCAGAGAAGGAAGATCAACAGTAACAAACTTATTAGAATTTTATGATGAGGTAAGCCAAATCTTACAGGAAAGAGAGGGTTGGGCAGATTGCATATTCCTAGACTTCCAGAAAGCGTTTGACACTGTTCCACATGGGAGACTTATTAGGAAGCTGCAATCAATGGCTAGAATAGGTGGAAATGTCTTGGAATGGATAAAAACTTACTTAGAAGGAAGGGAACAGAGGGTTAGAGTAAGACACTCAGTGTCTGAATGGAGAAGAGTTAGTAGTGGAGTTCCACAGGGTTCAGTTTTAGGGCCACTTTTGTTCCTTGTATATGTAAATGACCTACCAGAGTCTGTAAATTCATTCATGAATATGTTTGCAGATGATGCAAAGATTGTGAAGAAAGTAAAAAACGAGAACAATGGCAGAGAACTTCAGGAGGATCTAAATAATCTGCATGAGTGGTCAGAAAAGTGGCTAATGAAATTCAATACCTCAAAATGTAAGGTAATGAGAATGGGTACAAGTGCAAGAAGGCCCAAGCTTGACTACTCGGTGGCTGGAGTACAGCTTCAGGAGACAGAAAATGAGAGAGATCTAGGAGTAAACATATTGGCAGATTTGTCTCCAGAAATACATATAAATGGCGTAGTAAGGGCAGCATATGCATTCTTATCAAATGTAAGGGTAGCCTTCAGGCACATGGACAAGGAAATGTTCAGAAATATTTATGTAACCTATGTGAGGCCAAAACTCGAATATGCAGCCCCCTTTTGGAATCCGCACTTGAAAAAGCACATAGCTAAGCTTGAAAAAGTTCAAAGACATGCCACGAAACTGGTGCCAGAAATACGCAATCTCGGTTATGATGAGAGGCTGAGGGAATTAGACTTGCCATCACTCGAAGCTAGAAGAGTAAGGGGGGATATGGTGACAGTCTTTAAATTCCTTCATGGTTATGATAGAGTGGATAGGGATCGATATTTCGATATGGCTGGCTCTAGAACTAGAGGTCATAGTTTGAAGCTTCGGAAGAAAACTTGTTTGCAGGATGTAAGGAAATACTTTTTCAGTGTAAGAGTAGTTGATAATTGGAATTCGCTAAGCGAGGAGGTAGTTAATGCTACCTCAATCCATAGTTTTAAGGACAGGTATGATAAGTATCACTAAGTCTAAAAATGGAACCGATCAGGAGACGGGAAGATACGAGCTTTGGGCTCTTTCCCGTAAACACAATTAGGTAATCAATTAGGTAATCACACACACACACACACACACACACACACACACACACATTCTTATCAAATGTAAGGGTAGCCTTCAGGCACATGGACAAGGAAATGTTCAGAAATATTTATGTAACCTATGTGAGGCCAAAACTCGAATATGCAGCCCCCTTTTGGAATCCGCACTTGAAAAAGCACATAGCTAAGCTTGAAAAAGTTCAAAGACATGCCACGAAACTGGTGCCAGAAATACGCAATCTCAGTTATGATGAGAGGCTGAGGGAATTAGACTTACCATCACTCGAAGCTAGAAGTGAGGGGGATATGGTGACAGTCTTTAAATTCCTTCATGGTTATGATAGAGTGGATAGGGATCGATATTTTGATATGGCTGGCTCTAGAACTAGAGGTCATAGTTTGAAGCTTCGTAAGAAAACTTCTTTGCAGGATGTAAGGAAATACTTTTTCAGTGTAAGAGTAGTTGATAATTGGAATTGGCTAAGCGAGGAGGTAGTTAATGCTATCTCAATCCATAGTTTTAAGGACAGGTATGATAAGTATCACTAAGTATAAAGTGGAACCGATCAGGAGACGGGAAGATACGAGCTTTGGGCTCTTTCCCGTAAACGCAATTAGGTAATCACACACACACACACACACACACACACACACACACTCTCTGTCTCTCTCTCTCTCTCTCTCTCTCTCTCTCTCTCTCTCTCTCTCTCTCTCTCTCTCTCTCTCTCAATAATATTGGTTCTGTGATTTGGTAATGTATTTAAGATTTATTAAGGCGCAGGAAGGATTGGTTCTGTGGTTGGCTGATGTATTTAGGATTAGAGAGGTACCAGTGAAAAGGCTTTCTGGTTTGTTGATGTATTTAGGATTTGGAAAGTGTTAAAGTATTGGATCTGTGACTTGCTGGTATATTAGGATTTGACAAGGTGCAAAAGAATTGGGTTTGTAGTGTATCTTGGGAAAGAGTAAGACAAATTTTAAGGAACTTATTCAGATTTATCTAGCAATCTTGAGGTGTTGGTTGACCATTACTTTGAAACCATCAGATATGCTCAAGGTCGAAAGAAGAGTTTCTGTTTTGGCAATACTCGTGAATGTGAAGATGAAAGTGTACAATCCTAGAAAAATTCTAGTGAAACTTTGAGCATGTGAGGTTAGACAGATCACAGCCTTTTAGTAGTTCTCACCCAGAAAGTCCTTAATGCCAGTGCCCCTGGTGGTTCATATTGCCTAAAGCTAAATTAAGACAAAATTTAATATAACCTGTGAAGGCGTAGGTAGAGGAAGCAGACCACCTGTGTTGTGGTTTAATAAATCCAAAGGAATTGCATTTGAGAACTGATTGTCATAGCTAGAAATTATTTACTAGATTACTTATACTGATACTTTAGTAAAGGCTGATGATATTTACTTGTTTTATTGGAAGTTTTCAATGTTTCTAACATGGAAATAGAAAAGGGGGCTAACATCTAGCTCACGCCAAGTTACCAGTGGAGTTCCACAGGGATTTGTTCTGTCACCTACTTTGTTTCTTTTCTTCTTCAGTGATCTCCTGTTTCCATCCTCCTATCTTCTCTAACTTTGCTTTTCCTTCATATTTATCCATGTACCTCTCTCTTGAGTTTAGTATATAGTTCCTCAAGAAAGATAAAGCAAGTATTAAGGAGTGTATTAGAAACTTACAGAGAGTTGGTTATGCGTTCGACTGATTTGTCAGGTTATGGGTTCGAGACCCTCCACGGTCTGAGGTTAGAAAGGGTATTCACTAAGGGTTACAGTTGCACTTGCCAAAACTAGAGTCCTTTGAAAAAAAGGCACTGTCCTAGCCCTTAATAGAAAAGGGAGTCCGTGACATAAAACTGGATCATCAGAGAAGATGGGCTGCAAGTGCACAGAACTCTTGTAACTTTAACAGTTGGAAAGCTGTCTATCGTCCTCATTGAATCATTCTGTGATATAATTTTTTTCTTCTTGCTAAAGTAACTTATTTCTTCTTCAGATGTCCCAGGAGCAGAGCAAGAGGACCTGTTCCTACGGAAGCTTCGGCAGTGCTGTGTGGGGTTCGATTTCCTGGACCCGGTGGCCGACTTGAAAGGGAAAGAGATGAAACGTAGCACTCTCAATGAACTCGTTGATTATATTACAGCCGGCCGGGGAGTTCTTACCGAACCGGTGTATCCGGAGATTATTCGAATGGTAAGAAAAATTTTGCTGTCTTTGAAATTAGAGCAGAAAGTCATATGAAGTTATTTATATGTTCTTCAAAGGTTTGAGTACATATTGTGTTTCTAGATTGAAAGATTGTATCATGACTATATGTATACCTATTGAGGAACAAATTATCCCAAATTGGTGCCAGTCTTAAGCCTGGATAAGTAGACAGCTGGTGTTAGGGAGAGGAGCTTGCTGGAAGATTTTGAGCCAAGAGTAATCACTTAATTCTAATGGACTGTGAGAAACATCAACACCACATAAACATGGAAAGAGCTGCTAAAAGAAAAAATATCAGTAATTGCCTAGGTAAATCCAGTTTATATCTTTTGCCCCTATCATCATTGTACTTTAAGTTTGTAGTCTCCAAAATGGATATTTTTATTGAATTTTAGAACCATATATTAGTTAGCAGGTATGTGAACTAATAAAAGCAAGAATGAAACCTTTGCATCAGTTTACCGAGGGATGCATAGTGTGTAAAGAACAAAAAATTTCCTTGTATTTTTAGTATAGCAGTATATTTTATTTAAACTTGAATCCAGGGTCTAAATTGGATGAAAGTGTGATTTGAGGCACAAGATTAACAAGCCATTTCGTATTTTGAGGAATTATGTTTGTTGGATTACATACATGTTTATTTTTTGAAAAAAGTTTCCCTATGCAAAATGAAATCTATCTTAAATAGATTTTAATTATTTCACAATTTCTTTTTTCAGTCAAAACATAGCCTGCGTCAGGCACTATTCTTTAGCACACTGATCTCATATAGAATGCAAATTGTAAATAAAATAGTTTTAGATGCACTGTCTTTGTGGTGGTTTGAGGTGAATGTGGGGTTAAATCAAAGTTGTGTAATTTTGCCATGGTTGTTTAATATGCATATGGATGGAATGGTAAGGAGAGAAATTGAAAGAATACTAGGTACTAATGCATATTGGTGTATTAATGATACATCACTAACATTGTAATATTTTTTGTTTCATTTACAGATTGCTTGCAATTTGTTCAGAACTCTTCCCCCTTCGGATAACCCAGACTTCGATCCCGAGGAAGACGATCCTACGCTAGAGGCCTCCTGGCCACACCTCCAGCTGGTGTATGAGTTCTTCCTTCGTTTCTTAGAGAGTCCTGACTTCCAGCCGGCTATTGGCAAGAGGGTTATAGATCAGAAATTTGTTTTACAAGTAAATGAATTTTATCTCTGTTTTCTCTTTTACACAATGGATGTTTATGTATTATGTTAGTTTTGCCTGGTTTCATGTTTATTACTTAAAAGTAATGCATCGTGTTAATTTGCTTGTTTGGGCAGTGGTATAAAATCCCATAGGACCCCTATATAGGTCCAATGTATATTCTGTGGCATTGATTGCTTTTCACAGGCATTTGTAAATAATTTTAACATCTAGGGACTTATATGTAACGATGTGTGTATACTTATATTATGTCTATTGGAGTAAATACATGCTTCAAAGATAATATTAAATAGTGTCACCTAGTGTTGTATTTATCCAAAGACAAGCCAGGGTACAAAGTCAGTGCTAAGCCTATCCCCTGTCTTCCAAAATTTTTTCTCATTTCTTCAAATATTTGATATTTGCCAATATAGTGTTATCCAAATCGATACTGCTAAAATGAAGTATGTCAGATGCATACTATAAAACTTCAGAAAGAGAATGTTGGTTATTAAACATATCTATTGCAGTTATAATTTGAAATTAGTAAAGAAAATTAGAACATAGGAGTAAGTTGCAAGTTGAAATGTGGGAAAGATTAAGGGAAAAAGATACGAAATGGGGGAAAGAGTATGAGGAAGAGATGCAAAATGGGTGAAAGAGTAAGGGGAAGAGATGCAAAATGGGGGAAAGTGTAAGGGGAAGAGATGCAAAATGGGGGGAAAAGTAAGGGGGAATGATGCATCAGAGATGATGAGACTGGGAACTTGGGGGCAGGAGTTAAGTGACATAGTACTGATTAAGTCTTGCAATATAAGACCTTTCTGAAGAGAACATAATGTATAATGTCAGATGGTAGTCAGAAAAGGAGATAATTCACAATATAAGATTTATGTCAAAGCTATATAGGGGCACAAGATTGTGGGAGAAGAGATCTATGTTAGCACAGGCCCTTAATGGATTATACAAGAGAAAAAAATTAACCCCAGTTTTGTATTGATGTGCGTGTTGGACTCTTTTACTGCAGGCAAAGAAAGAAAATTAAAGTGATGAAGTTGGAGTGCCTCAGGGATGTTTGTTGAGACCACAGATTTTACAGACTGAGGAATGATGAGAGATTTATGTCAGTAGAAAAAGTTTCAACGAAGAACAGATACAGCATAGCTGTTTGACTCTTCAAAAGTATAGATAATGAAAGAATAGCAAAGTGAATTATATGTTTGCCTTACATGATCAGAGTAGAGTTATGCAAAGGAAGTAGAGGAGTGAAGTGGGTCAAGCTTTGTCAGAGATGTTAAAAATAGGGCTTCCCATAAAGGAAGTTGAGAGGTATTGAAATGATGTGATGTGGTTTTTAACTTATACCCAACAAGGACAAGATCAGTCGAATATAATAAGGCTGTTTTAAGCAAGAAACCTGTGGCCTTGGTTTGGAAGTTGTTTTGAGAGATGGAAATGAGCAGTAATAATTGCAATTTGTCTCTTGTTAATATCACTTAATCCCATTGACACTGAAGGTATTGAAAGGGTGTGATATTCGTTCTGTAAGAACAAAAAAATAAAACGTGTTTGAAATTGACAATTGAGAAGTGTATTAGTCAGATCAATAAAATATATATTAATGTTAACATAAAATCATATTTGTTATTGTGATGAGAGATTGATATTATAATTTTAATTCTTTTGTCATATCAGCTTTTATTGACTTTTTTATAATGATTCTTTTTTCATTTCAGCTTTTAGAGCTTTTTGACAGTGAAGACCCCAGGGAGAGAGATTTCCTGAAGACTGTACTCCACAGGATATATGGAAAATTTTTGGGACTAAGAGCATTTATCAGAAAACAGATTAATAATATTTTCCTTAGGTAAGTAGTGAGTACATATTTATGATGATCCTAAGTAGAATACTTTTGTAGTTTATACTTAAATACATATTCAATATCAAGTAGATTCAAATTCGTTGCAATACATATTGAACTGGTATTTTGTTGCTACTGTGAGTAAGATGGCGTTTCACCTGCTCAAGATAATATTGCGAGTACAGTAATTATGAGGCTTCAAGGGCCTCTGTATATAACAGAGTTTATCTCCTGGTCTCCGGAACATGCATTTAACTGTGAGGTACTTCGTCTTAATATATGAATATGTAGTTTTTGTTTGTTCAGTTTTTACTCAAATGTTTATTATACAGTATCAATAAATTATGATTCTATGATTCTCAATAGCTGAAGCTAGATTTTGTAAGCATAGAAGAATACAGTACTTAAAATCGTAATGGTATCCTCTTTAACTCTTGATGGACCTTGAGCTGCCCTTTGTAACATTACCCTGTTTTTTTTTTTTCTTGCAGATTTGTGTATGAAACCGAACATTTCAATGGTGTAGGGGAATTGCTAGAAATTTTGGGAAGGTAAGGCTCATATTTCTTGATAAAACTGGGGTTCTTTCTAAATACTTAATTTTTATGACAGAAGCTTATCAAAGTTTTCTTTGATATAAATAGTTAAAAGTTGACACAATAATACATACTTTTATTCTATATTCCTTCAGTTGGATATTTATAATTGTTAAAGTTAAATCTGTTTGGCCTGTGGGAGACAATGGTTGAAAAAGAAAAGTATGTTATCGATAATCCCAAGACTGCCGTCATATATTTAGTTATAAGAGCAATAGGTGAACCATTTACTCATCTCCTCCCTCACACTTTGGTTCCTTGCCCCTCTTCCAGAAAAAGACCACAATGCTTGGGTCATCCATTGTGTATACTGGATGAAGATCTCCAGCTATGCAACCCAGCAGCCTATCCAGTTTTTT
Organism: Halocaridina rubra; assembly: GCA_037179515.1. NCBI lineage: Eukaryota > Metazoa > Arthropoda > Malacostraca > Decapoda > Atyidae > Halocaridina > Halocaridina rubra. Next base: position 69,140 of record JAXCGZ010022689.1, on the reverse strand, counting down.
ATTTAATTATTTCTTCCACAAAACGTTTGTAAATGAAGGGATAGGCTGGGCAGGGTGTGATGAAGCCCTGATTTCATATCTTGCTTTGTCAGCAAGATAGGAAATCATAAAAAAAAAATGCGATACTTTATATTTACCTTAATCGGAAAGACTCTTAGACACATATTCTAAGCATATGTGATTACTGGCAATTTTCTTATGAATCTTATTGCTAAGGAGTTTCATGTAGTTTGGGATTGAAGTGTATTTGTAGTTATGAAAAGTTATATCATTCCATGAAAAGTAATAATAATTGTTTGCACTTACAGGGGTGAAACAGTTTGAATGGTATTTGTTAACGTGTTTTTTAAAGTGCCAGCACTTAAGTATTCAAAACTGTTGGTCTGATAATATTTGCCATTATTTCGCCCACTGATTATGGTATTTGCATGATTGTTGTAAATCTCATCAATATTAATTTAATCATACCAAAACAATAAAAATATTGCAAATCTTTTTATATCACTATTGTGTGCTTATTCTGATCATACCAAAACAACAGATATCACGCGTATTTTCTATACTCCGTGCATGCTAACGCATTATTCTTTTTTTCAGTATAATCAATGGGTTTGCTCTGCCTCTCAAGGCAGAGCACAAGCAGTTTTTAATCAAGGTGCTCATTCCGCTGCACAAAGTCAAGTGTTTAAGCCTGTACCACGCACAGCTGGCCTACTGTGTGGTGCAGTTCTTAGAAAAAGACCCCACACTCACTGAGCCTGTGATCAAGGGCCTCCTTAAATTCTGGCCCAAAACGTGTAGTCAGAAAGAGGTAGGTTGTTCTGAACTTGCAATGCGAATGCTATGTGCACTTTTTTTTTTTTTTTTTTTTTTTTTTTATTGTGACACCAGGACGGGCCAAAAAAAAAATAAATAAATTACCCTCATCAAGCCTGGGCACGAAGAAAACAAAAAGAGAAACAGAGATGGGGAGTGTTGTGACTTGTCAGATGTGAAGCGATAATAAGACATGTGTAACGAATATACAAGATATTCGGTGTTGATGTAGGCATAGAAAGAGAACCGTAACTGAAGGAAGACTTAACATCGAACTGTCCAGGACAGTCTTATTTAAGTCCACAAGACCCTTCAGCTGTAGTACTTTAGATGATGTGTCTCCAAGCTGAGACATAATATAAATAGTGCACAAATACTCCTCTACTTATGAACAAGTTAAGTTCCAGAAGTCTGTTTGTAAGTATAATTGTTCTTAACTTGTATGCAGGTAAAAAAAAGTACTGTGCAGTACATAAATATGCAGTACTGTACAGTACTTAGGCTAAAGTCACTTAACTACTGCATAAGACATAAAGTATGCAGTGCTAATGAATCTTAATACAGTAATAAGAATGTAATAATACAGTACAGTACATTAATACATGGGTAGGTATTTGTTTGGAAGTAGGGGAGTGTCTATATAGACCGCGTGCTCGCCATTTTAGGTATTTATTGTCATAATATTAGTATTGCTGGTGTACTTCGATGCTAAGTTCGTTTTAGTGTGGTTGCAAGTCTGGCTGTAAGTTACATTATGTAAGTAATTTCTCTCTCTCTCTCTCTCTCTCTCTCTCTATATATATATATATATATATATATATATATATATATATATATATATATATATATATATATATATATAAGGAAGAGAGAAGCTAAATCATTTGCATCTGTGAATATTGCATATTACTGATACACTTTCATGACCTAAATAATTGATTTGTTTATTAATAATAATTAATTTATTCTGTACAGGTTATGTTCTTAGGTGAAATAGAAGAAATTCTTGATGTTATAGAACCTTCACAGTTTGTGAAAATACAAGAACCCTTATTCAAGCAGATTGCAAAGTGTGTTTCCAGTCCTCATTTCCAGGTACGTAATGCAGTTTTCTAAGATAATTAATGAGATTTTCTGCAGTACTTCTAGTATAGAAATAAAACTGCCCATTTGTAGAGCAATTTCTTAGGGGAAAAGTACTTATTTACTAAATTTCTAAAAAAAAATAATGGTAATGCATTATCTTCGTTTTTATTGGTTACTCATATAATTTGAGATAATCTATTTCAGTATTCTAAAACTTTTTTATAACCTTAAAATGTATCGTTTTTGAGATAAAATTAACCTTTCAAGTAAGATTGCATAAGCTTGCAAAGTTGCTTGGAGAAGCATTCATCTAGTTAACCCCATTACCGAAAGTATTTAAATGTCTACTGCAAATCCACAGGTGATAATTTTAAACAATTTCAAGAAAAATTTGGTGATGTGAGGTATTCATTATTTGAGTTGCTTTCATTCTGTGACAAAGAGTAAAATATTTTTAGTTAAAGTTGTATGCTCAGGATAATAGCATTTTTGCCTCCTAGCTCCAGGTGACTTAATTAGGTTAATTGACCTTTTTTGTAGAATTGGTAGACTATTACTGGAAACAGTTGTTTAATGCATTCAGACCTGAGACCAGAAATACTTGTGCCATATTTATAGATTTTGTGTGTGTGTGTGTGTGTTTTATTATTATTATTATTATTATTATAGAGATACACTGGGACAGGAAAGAAAATTGCCATCATCAGTCCCGGGGACCAAGAAAGAATTGAGACGAAAAAGTAGAAGTTTAAAGGCAAGGCAGAAATAAGAGAATGATAAATAATAGGAAAAGGACAGGTTGAGAGAGTGACAATTGATCTGCTTTTTGAAGGAAGATAGGTTAAAAGAGTTAGGAAACACAGGAGGAGGCATAGAGTTCCAGAGTTTAGAGGTGGATGGGAAGAATCAATTGCTACACCAACCAATGCGCAAGCTACAAATCTCCACAAACGCTCGGTAATTACCTCCTCTTATTTCCTTACAGGTTGCAGAGAGAGCGTTATACTTCTGGAACAACGAGTATATAATGAGCCTCATAGAAGAAAATTCTAACGTAATTTTGCCTATCATGTTCCCGGCCCTATACAGAATAAGTAAAGTAAGTGTTCTCGTATGTAATGCCTTTGAGATAGTTCATTATTAGGTTAAATGTGCGTCTCTCTTTGTAATAGAATTATTGTTTTGGGATTTGATGTTACTTTATCTGGATTTAAGAGTTTGAATTATCAACTGTTTATTTAGTTGATCTCTTATTATCTCTTGAAACTTGTGTGATGGATTGATACTTTTTTTTTTTTTTTATTCCTGTTTAGCTATGTTTGCCTTGTACATAAATTTGCATTGTAACTTTTCTTTCTTTCTTGATCTGTACTTCATCATAAATTAGTGTAAAGGAGTATTGTATTTTTACTTGGGGGAAATAGTAATATAATTTATTTTTATATTTGTTTTCAGGAACATTGGAATCAGACAATTGTCGCACTAGTCTATAATGTGCTCAAAACGTTTATGGAAATGAATAGCAAATTGTTCGATGAGCTCACAGCCTCGTATAAAGCTGAAAGGCAAAGGTAAGTCATGTTTTTTCTCTTTGGTTTTTTAAGAAAAGCTACTTGCGTGTACCGTACTGTATGCTTGCAAATACTCCTCTTTGGGCATACTCTTGCATAACTTTAAAAAAAAAAACTTTCACATGTGCACTTGTCAGGTAGACTCTCAATTGGCTGTCCATACTGTAAAGTAATGGCATCTGTTGAAGCCTTTTAATTGCTTCACTATGGACTCTTGAGCAGAGATATGCATGATAGGTAGTTAGATGAGATACATGATAGGTAGTTAGATGTACTTGTTAAGAGATAGTTGTGGTGTGTCGATCAATTAAAGCAAATCTAAAGATAGGATGACAGAAAAATGTTGGCAGTCATTGTAAGGTCCAAGAGAGATATACTGACGAGAGAAAGTAGGAGGATGCATTGAAGACATATCATTAGAGAAGAAAGAGAGGATAAGGGAAGTCATAAAAGCAGATAGTAATCAGGGAAGGGTGACAAGCTCCAGCAGAAAAGGCAAAATTAATCATAACTTAGTCGAATTGAGAAAGAGGGAGCCATATCAAGGAAAACTGATTCGTGTAAAGGAACGTATGCTTCTACAGTTATATATGAAAGAATGTTGGTAAAGAAGTTGAAGTGCGGGAGATGAAAGCTGATAAAGCACATGTGAAGTCAGATCCACAAGGTTAAGAATGAAAGTTATGCAAAAAGAAAAATTGTTTAGAAGGAACCGGAACAAGGATGTCAAAAATATAGTGAAGAGGATTAGAAAGTTTTTTGAAATAGAAGGAAGCCGTTAAGAAGGTAGAGGGACAGGATGTGTGACTCTCAATCGTCAGGCTTACGTACACTGGGGACACTTTGGCCCAGGTTTATCATATCTTTTGGCTTTGGTGTATTGTGTGAATATAAGAGAGATAAAACAGATTGAATTAAGCAATGTTTTCATTGCTGATATATTGTACTTTTTTCTTATTTTGGGTTTAGCCATCCTGTTTAATATTAGAGTAGGGATTACCAGGTAGGTAAGAAATAACTAAAGGATTTTGTCATGATCAGAGGTCTATCTGTATGCCTATGCCTTCTTTACATTTCAGAGAGAAAAAGCGAGAGCGAGAACGTGACGAACTATGGAAAAAGCTTCAAGCATTAGAACTAAATCATCAGCAGCAGAAGTAGTAAAAATAATACATACACTCTAGCGTATCAAACTTTTGAGCGATGAGGCCTGCATTCGCTGATGACGTTAAATTGTGACGTTTCAGATCCTGCACTACTTCTACTACAACTACTACTGTATTATTATATCCTGGTGTCATATGGGCCTGAGGCTGGGACCTTGGACTAAAAGACCACTAACAAGCCCACATGTGTAACGGACTGAAGGATTCAACCATTATAGTTTTGAATGTATTCTGGTCATAAAAATGAAGCCATACGCATAGCTCTGTGCAAACTCTTTGAGTCCTGTCGTAGACTTGTATGTTCATGAAATATTTAGTGCCCTGGGCAGTGTCAGAGGATATTCCTGCCCTCTATATCAACAGCAGAAAAGGGGGTGTAAGTAATAGCAGTCTAGGCTATTTGTCTATTATGTATGTAATATGTATTATATATGGTAGCCCCCTACGAAAGTGATGACCTTGTAATTATTACTCCATAGGAGTGAATGTTATATCGACTGTGTGTATGATGTGGGAGGATGGTGGAAGGTGCTGCTGTCTGGCCTGGAAATAGGGTACCAAGAGAAATAAAAGCCGGCCTCCTGCGCCGCACGTCTGTCACGAGAGAAGCAAAGAAGAACGAGGATCTTCTCGTTGTTCCCTGTGGGGGTTGTGCACAGCACATCACTTCCTCGCTTGGCTTTGGTTACGACTTAGATATTTGTGAATTTCTCTTTTTGTTTTCGACTTTTTTTGTCTGAATACAATTATATTTGCAGTTTTATGGGGCCTACTTCTAATGTTATGATTTATTGTGCTACAATAGACTTTAAACAAACTGTTTAAATAGATAGGCCAATCGTTGTTTCGGAGAGGTCTTTTTTAAATACTGACTCGATCCAGCTGGTTGTTCCGGTCACAAAAAAATTTAATTCGTGATTGTAGTTTTCCTTTGCATTAGTTAGTTCATATTAGTGTATGTCATTGCCCAAGTTTGATTCATGCGAAACCACATTATTATGTCTCCTACGTCATGGTAGTAAAGTCCTTTCCTCTCAAGAATGTATATAGGTTGAGAGTCTGTGCACTAAATCTTACTGATGAATATTATTTATAGCCCATGTGTTTGTGGCCCTAGTAGTCACTGGAGTAAAAGGAACCAAATAATAAATAATTTTAATGACAAGAAGTAAATGAGAAAACTCGGTCTTTGATTTGGCAATGTCTAGTCATCCCCTCGTATGTATAAACTCGGGGCAATGAAGACAAACATTTCGTAGTTCTAGTTTTATGTGGATGATGATGATGACGATGATTTCACTTGGCTTCTTGTAGTTCCCTTGTGTTGCTGATCGGCTGCTTGGACGGCTTTGGCTACACTGTCCTTTAGGGCTGGACACCTCATATTATAAGTACAGAAGTTGTGCAGCCTAATTGATAGTGTTTCCCATTGTTGATCCATAAACCCCCCCACCATCTTCTCTTTCACTTCCTCTCCCGTTTTTAGGCAAGTGCGGATTTCCTGCGGGAGTTGAGTACTCTCGCCTGTTGTTTTATATGCAACTGTTAGCGGTGTTTTCGTGGAAAGGGTATATTAAAAGGCTCAATCAAGAGATATAATTATTAGAACTATTTTGGCTTGGCCAGTTTTAAAAGGAACCAATATTGTGTGTCATTTTGGTACAATTGTGTGAAATCCATTTATACTGGTGCCCCATAGTATTGCTATTCTCATCTGAAGAGGATATATATATATGGTACGTGCAGTTGCCTAAATAGAACATGTGATTGAAAAGAGGTAACAGAAAAGGCTTGTATGGAACCCCTAGTTACAAGAGAAGATATGCACACCCCCCTTTAGCCAATGTGGGCACCCCCTACAGTTCAAGCCCTCCTGATATTCTATCATTGATGCTTCTTTTCACCTATATTTTAAAACCTAAATATTTTTGGAATTCTCTAGGTGACCTTTCATCCATAAGTTGGTGAGAAATATGCCTGTGGATATTGTGTTTTTAAGCATGGCGTTTTTGATTTGAAAATGTGGAGAAAAAAGTGACGGAAAAAAAAAAAACTTGAATTATTATTACGGAAAGTTTAGAATTGCTTACAGAATTTTTATTACGTGTTCAGTGTTGGACAAAAATCTTTTTATCTGATTATAATCTTATCTGCATCAGTGTGATATATTCACATTTTTACCATCCAAACTAACATAGTGTGGCATACTACAAAAGGCAATAATCCTAGAGCAGTGTTACTCTGACGTGTATGAGAAATTTGAGCTATATTGTAAATTAGCTATGCAATGTTGAAATTGGAGTGAGTTTTCTTTTTTTCCTGTCTTATTGCCAATAGAACTCGAAGCATTTCCCGTCAATTGAAATAACTGAAATTGAGCAAGGACGTCTACATACGAGGTCGTACTTGGGACGTTAACGATAGAGTTAAAACCGTTATAGTTCATACATAGCTACTTTCACCCGAGTGATCGTATTGGTTATCGAGGCACCTGCACAAATCATCCAATGTATTTTCGATAAAGCTTGTACAGTATACAGTGTACAGTAATATCTTTGTGTGTAATATTGGGGATAATATAATTCGGAAAAAGATGAAAGTGCAAATTATCTAAGACAATATTTGACAGTGACACTGCTGGGATGTGTGCACACTGTATGTATGTGCACACACACATATATATTATATATATGAGATAGACTTAGCCTTTGCCACATGCTTTACTTCTGCCTTGTATGTTTGTAAATTTTAACTGTAAATGTACATACACCTGAAGCAGAGTAGGGTGTGAGTGTGGCAGCCTGCTCAGGGTCCATAATACGACCTGACCTTCCCCCTAATGTCATTACAGTTTTCTGCTAATGTTATCATATGTGTAATTTTTAATTTCTCTTTTTTTTCTTTGACTCCACTGCATTGTGATAAGTTATGATGCCTCATAGATTTTTTTTCTCTTTCCATTTAGCATAATGGATGTTAGGAAACATGAAAATATACCTGAATAATTATTGTGGTTTCTTAATAGTCTAGAAAAGGCTCATAATTCCATGAAGTGTACAGCACCTGCTGCTACTTAATGATCTCCCTTATCAGGTATAACAACCAGTATGGGAGTAATTGTCAGGAAAGTTTGACTACTTGGAACTTAGAAGCTGCTCAAGTATCTCTTGATTTCTAAGCACACATTTCTTTTTATTGCTGGTGTTGGGTAGACAAGTGAATAATTCAAGAACATATCAAGTGGCTTTTCAGTAATTGAAGGAAAGGAAATAAACCTGGAAAAAGAAAATGAATGTGAATGCAAGTCTGCCGGTGTGACTGCGTGTCGTGTGTGTGCATCAGTGTTAGCATCGGATGAAAGAGGACTGTAACAGTGTCACAATGGAGGAATAGTTGGACTCGAGTAGGCTGCTGCTTCAGCTTCACAATGGCATTTCTCTGGGTTGCATCTTTCACCAGTGGAGATGTGATATTTTAATACTGCTTTTCTTTATGGAACTTTTATCATTTCTATTCCTGTAGGCTTAGTGCCAACATGATGCCGTAAGCATTACGCAGCTATAGGGACAGAACACAGCCACAGTTGATGCAGCGCCAGCTTGGGAACTTGGCGATGTTGGTGTGCCTCTTGTAAAGATCAGAAAGGAGGAGACTTGGTGCTCCTGCTACAGAAATGAGGAGGCTTGGCCCTCCTGCCACTCTCCAAGATACCTTTAAGCACTGTACCTTCAAAAACTTCTAGCAAGAGCCACCTACTTGTGTCCCATCATCACCTCGTCAGTCAAGACAGAGGCAGCAACAACATCGCCTTGCCATTTTTAAGCTCCGATCAGTCTGGGATGTTAAAATTAAGTAATAATAACTGTATTCTTCATAATTTTTCTGTTCACATAATGTAAAGCAAGACAATAAAGAACTTGAATGACATGTGCAGTAGTGTCCTATAAATACAGCTGCTGAAGGGAGGCGAAATCTAGCTATCAGTTTTGATAGGCTTGATTAAATGACAGTGGTATTGCCCATGAATATCAGAAATGGCAATAAGTGAGAGTGGACAGAAAAGTTTGTTGTGCAGCCAGATTCTTTTTACTCCTTGTATCTCTTAAGTGTATGTAGAGATTGATTGGTTATAACTTGAATTTCCATTGACTTTTCTAGATTATTTTAAAGTTACTGCAATTAGTTGGTGCAATATCAAATTACTTAAAAGAGTGAAGTGGCTACTATTTAGAATTTAAGCGGTTCACGTCATCCTTCGTATCTGCTGCCAGACAAGCCGCCACATTCAAACCCCTTATGTCTTTGAGATGACCCATCCCATGGTATAAAATAATAAATTATACTAATAGTTATCGCTGTATATAGACTTTACTCCTTAGTATTTGTACTGTGTTCTCTTTTAAGATCACCCTATACAAGACGTTGGTAGGGTGCTGACTGTAACCAAAAACAGCTGAGGACTGAGCCGTTTTTGTCGTATTGTGACTCGAGGCATCTTGCAAGTGATAAAGGATTCTCTTCTGGTGGATCATTGTTATTATACATCACATTTTTATTTCTCTCCAATCATGTCACCCTATCGCACTAAATCTGACAGTTTGGGTATAAACTTGCTTCAAAAGTTTTATCTGGGCTTCATCGCACCCTGCAGTTGCGAATCAACAATTTTAAAGTTCTGGAGCCCCGTGAGAGGTTAATGCTCAAGATAACCGCAGGGTGTGATGAAGCCGATCAGGAGCGATCTTCCTTAGAGACTCAGGGCTGTTCGGCCAAGCAGCTCAGGGAGCATAAACATTAACCAATTTACAGTAAGAAAAGATAAACGGGAGGTAAATACTGCCCTGCCAACTGCCTCATACGACACACAGGAAAATACAGTTGCAATTCTTTCTTCCCAACTGCCTGGGAAAAGAAAAATACAAGGAATTTGTTTGAACTTTAGTTTCCCTTTATTAACTCCCATTAATATTAAAATATCTATTCTCACTTGTAAAATATTATATTTTTTCATAAAACCAAATTTCAAGTTTCTCAAAAATTATTGCACGCTGATTTTCAAGCTACTATCAGTCGCTGGGATCAAGCTGATTACTAGGGAGAAAACCATACACTGCCAAAATTAACCTACACAGACCATTTGGGGATGAGAAACAGTTTATATACAGAGGTAGAAAAAGGCCAAAGTTCCAATGGAAGGATAATATAGAAAATAAGGGGCAAAGGGAACAGGATACGAGAAGGGGGAAAAAGTTGAAAAGGCTAGCAAGAAACAGCGACTCCATATAGAAATGGGTTAAAGCTGAAGAAAAAGAAGTATGGTAGACTTCACACACTACTATGCTGGTAGAGAGAATGTGTATAGTCGAGTGTTATAAGAAATTCTGAATCGGTGGTCCCTGAAAGAGAAGATTTTCAACAATTCCAATATCAAAGGGTGAGCACGATACATTATCCATTTTGTAGATGATATACTGTATTTTACTAACCCTACGTAAGTAATAACTTTAAAACCACTTACATTATTCTTTACGATACTTCACCAAGCACAGTGAACATATAAACATTTAACAGCTTTTTAATACATAAGATTTATAAAATGTATAATTAAACTACAACTTGAAAAATGCATCAAGTTTCTGAAGCTTTGTGCTTTTCGTAGGAGTATTCTGCCCTGAAGAGTTTCCATTACCTCTCTTTCTACCTTTTGTATGCTTTTGACTATTTGCACTACTTTTATCTAGGCCTCTGTTAAGTGTATTACTTACTTTTTTCATATCATTCTGCAGACTTAAGGCCACGTGATAGTCTTCATGTTCTGGTACTTCAAATACAGATATTTTTATACCACATTGTTCACAGTCAATCATATCTTCCAAGGCCTGTTCTTTCTTGGTATAGTTTACACTATCAGAATTTTCTTTTGTTGTATTTACGGCCTGTCCTTCATCATGGTTAAGTGAAGCTTCTGCAGGAAAATAAGTTCCAGAACTTGCAACCACTTCATCAATATCATCTTCGATTTCCTCCACAGCCGATGCCAATTTTCTAGAGCTATTCCCTCTTTCACTATGAAGTACTGGATTGCAGTTTATAAATTTCCATATGCCAAGTTTTTTCTCCCTTGTTTTAGTCCTGTGGAGCTTCAAAGCTTCCTGTACCTCCAGCTTCAATTCCTTTGGTAAAAATGAAAGTAATGATTCATCTACATTGTCCAGATCTGGGAATAATTCTTTCACAGATATTGGAGAGGTTTCACTTCCTTTTTCTGAAGAACAGTTTCTGGAAAAGTCTCCAACTTGTATGGCTTTTGAGCATCCTGGCAATGCCCTTTCCGTTGTACTACCTAATGTACTTCTGGAAGTGCTATCTACTGTAATCTGTTCAGCGAATATATCTGGACTGCTCTGAATGACCTTTGTGTCAACGTCACCAGAATCGACATCTGTCGCTGCATCGTAAGCAGAATCGTCGGAATCGTTGTCACTCTTTTCTTCACAGTTGTTGCCTTCACATTGATCACTGTCTTCATCAGATAAACAACTAATTAATAAATCTAAGGCATTCTGTTTACTTTCATTATCACTGTCATGATGTCGTTTTGAGAGAGAATCCGCTCTGTCAACATTTTCATCCCGATTGTCATCTGAAACTGATGAGCTGATACTCTTAATATCACTAGAATTCGAATTATTTTCATGCTTCAAAATGAAGTTTCTGAAAAAGGAGTTACTGTGTTTTGGATGGGATGTGCTTGGTTTATAAACATCTACTTTCTGCACTCCAAAACCACGCTCGGAAAACTCAGTCATCGAAGACCGCTCATTGTCTGTTTGTACATGTTTTTTTTGAGATTTGACACCCTTGTTGGGCGATACGCAAAAAGACCCTTCCTCGTTGTGTTTTGCACTTTGCCTCACTTTCTTAAATAATTCCTGAATGTCGGCCGAGCCTGTGCCAGTCCAGTCTTCGAACTTTCCAGCTGACAGACTTATGTTCTTCAGTGATGGAGACCTGTAAAAGAAAACTTAAAAGTTACAACTTATAAAACTAGTGATACAAAACATTTGGACTGAGAGAGGAATCTTTAAATTATAATATGAGCACTAAGAAATAAAACTATAGTTATAAGATAATGGCAGGTATGCTGATTTTCAATAAAAGACCAATACAAACTTTCTAAAACAAGTTACACAAAGACAATTTCTCCTATCGTACGAAGTTTAGAAAGTGGAGATGGAAGAGATAACCACACCATAATAAACAAAATTCATTTTAATGCTTTAGCAACAATTGTCCCTTTCAATGAAAAGTCTGTGAAAAGGCCGACTCAGGTAGAATTAAATTGTTTATAATATTTTACTAGCTCCATGAAACAAACCCATCTTATATCTAAAATTTTAACTGGCTCCTTGAAACAAACCCATCTTAAGTCTAAAAATTTTACTAGCTACTTGAAACAAACCTATCTTGCATCTAAGTATCTTAATAGGGACATGGTTAAAAAACCTGGCTTTTGTATTAACCCAACATCTTTAAAAAATAAGCAAGTAAACCATTAAAAATTGTAAATAATTATTTACTATGAAGGCTACAGCCACATTAGCAGGCTAAACAAATACTGATATGGATAATGAAAGTCACTACTTTTTCATCTGTTCACATACTTCCGGGTGTCGGGGAAGAAAGAATTTCCTACTCAAAATCCTAATAAGTTTTAAGATCGGAGAGCTTTCCAAAGTCAAATTTTGAGTATAGTTGTGGCTACCCTGGTAATTAATGTGGGATGCTGCATCTGAACTGGAAAAAATATACCTAACCTTTCCAGTAAATGCTTCGGCATAAGACCTAAAAATGCCTAATTAAAACTAGCACTCCGTGGAGAGTATAGACGACAAGATATATTTGTAATTTCACTTAAACAAAAATGGCATATATATATATATATATATATATATATATATATATATATATATATATATATACCAAGATTCAAAAACATTTATCATTTTATTCGGCAGATTGGTGATGGAAAACTCATCCAACACAACCATTATTAGCAGTTTAAAACAAACTAAAAAAAAACGCACACGAAAGACCTTCATTACCAGGTATCACCTCCGCAAGAAAGCCAGCTGTGTGTCTCTTATGGCCTGGGGAGTGGTAAAGGAGGGACTGTGTTGATATTATTATTAAAAAAGAAAAAAAGATACATGGAAAGAGAAACGACAGAAAAGTTATGGAGTGCCGAGAGGAGAAAGTAGTATGCTCTGATAAATTTTAGAAAATTTGGAGGGAAGAAATAAAATACAATAGGAGGAAAGAAAATTGGAAACATAAATATCTTGGGGAAAGAAAGACTTAGAAATTATCTATGAGAGGATAATAAAGTTGGGTGATAACTTATATGAAATAAATGTTAGAAGATTGCTATCTTTTGAGAGATAAAATAGCAGCTTCGAATGTCTAAATAAAGAGAATATGGGGTATATTTTACGAGTTGAATACAAAACCAAGAGAGTATTAGTATAACATTTGACAATGCATTAAACTGAAATGTGGCATTAGAAGAGGCAGTGAAGGTGGTGGTACTGAATAATGTGGATATAATTGATTACAGGGAAACAGTAATAGAAAAAATGAAAATAAATATTAATGAGAAAGCCCATTGATAAAGCAGGCACTTGAAATAGAAAAGTCAGTGATAATCTCAGCCATATGTGAATCTCAGAGTCAACATGGCAGGGAGACATGAACATAATAATCTTTGGACTTTAGAACTGATAAGGAATTGAGAGTATTATGTGGTCCACATAATATTGTAGTCTATCACGGACTTGGTAAGTTAAGGAGGGAAAGGCAACAATACGGAAGGTAACCTCAGACAGGAGAATTTGTAAAGAATTACTGATGAGGGCAAAAATCTGATTCAAGACTACACAATAATGTTCATCTGCACTTGCAGAATGCAGTAAGAGATGGTAAGCTAACAAGAGGAAGAAATAAAAAAAAAAGATAATCTGTTTCATGGTTCATCCGATCAGTATGTTATTATACAAAATGTTAGGATATTAGGGGTTATAGGAGACAGTTTGTATTCCATGAAAAAATGACTAACTTGGGGTAGATCACGAGAATTTATAGGCCAAGTTTCAGAAAGAGAGAGAGCTCAAGAAAGAACTTTACTAAGTGTAGGGGAATAAGATGCACGAAGAAAGTTATGCAGGGTCAGGGTATGACAGATGTCATCCAGAAAGGATATTTACAGCCACACATACAGGTAATGCATGTTAGGGGCAGAATCAATTCAAATTACTGTAATTGAAAATGTCTTTCCATATAGCAAACATAAAAGCCATCTAAAGTAGTTAAGATACATCATGGAATCACTCAAATCTGACAGTGGAGAATGCTAAAGCAGAAGCTTCATTTTGTTTAATATGTACATTGTACTGAAAGGCGATTTTGCAAACAAATACGATACTAGCACAGAGATGTGAGAAGAATTTACATATACCTTGGCTGTTTCCCCCTTTAATTGGGGGGTAGCCGACATCAAGAAAGGAAAACAAATAGGGGGATTACTTTGCTCTATGGACAATGACGAGGGAGCTAGCGACCGTTCAGATGGCACTGCTGGAGTCCCACAGCCCATCCTCCCGGCTCTTCCACAACCTGTGTCGCTTCACAACTGCCAGCTCCTCCTACTGCCCCTACCACAGGGCTATCTCTGTATGATGCAGCCCGGTGGTAACAGCAGATGCCCATCAGAGCCGCGTCACAATCTCTCGCCACTCATTCCTATTCCTAGCACGCTCGCTTGCTTCCCTCACATCCTTCCTCCTATCATTCAGGGCTCTCCTTACTCCATCCAAACCTAGGCCTCCCTCTAGCATTTCTCCCATCAACTCTCGCATTCATCACCTTTTTCAGCAGCCTTTCATCATCCATCCTTTCCACCTGGCCAAACCATCTCAGAACATTCATATCTACTCTGGCTGCAATTTCTCTCCTCACATCCGTTCTTGCTCTCACCACTTCATTCCTAACCCTATCCAATCGAGATACACCAATCATACTCCTCAGGCATTTCATCTCAAACACATTTAGTTTCCGTCTCTCACTTACTTTCATACCCCATAACTCTGATCCATACATCACAGTTGGCACAACCACTTTCTCATACAAAACTTTCTTAACATTCATTTCCAACCCTCTATTCTTCATCACTCCTTTCAATGCACCCAACACTTTACATCCTTCATTCACTCTGTGACACACATCTGCTTCCACTCCACCATTTGCAGCTATAACCGAGCCTAAATACTTAAACTGATTAATCTCCTCAAGTGTCTCTCCATTCAACATAACATTCAATCCAGCGCCATCCTCATTTTTTGTACACCTCATAACCTTACTCTTTCCCACATTCACTCACAGCTTCCTTCTCTCACACACCATTCCAAATTCTGACACTAACTGACACAGCTTTTCCTCTGAATCTGCCACCACCACAGTATCATCTGCAAACAGCAACTGATTCAGCTCCCACTCGTTATCATCCCCATCTACCATTCTCGAACCTCGACCACGCACTCGCTCATTCACCTCTCTTACAACTCCATCAATATACAAATTGAACAGCCATTGTGACATCACACATCCCTGTCTCAGTCCCACACTCACTGGAAACCACTCACTCACTTCATTCCCTACCCTAACACAAGCTCTACTACCCTCATACAAACTCTTCACTGCATGCAACAATTTACCATTGATTCCATATAATCTCAAAACATTCCACATAGCCTCTCTATCAACTCTATCATATGCTTTCTCCAGATCCAAAAATGCAAAATACACATCCTTACCCTTTGCTAAATATTTCTCACATAACTGCCTAACTATAAAAATCTGATCTATACAACCTCTACCTCTCCTAAAACCACTCTGCACTTCTGCGATCACATATTCTGTCTTATCCCTAATCCTATTAACAGTATCCTACCATACACTTTTCCTACCACACTCAACAAACTTATACCCCTAAAATTACTGCATTCATACATATCTCCCTTACCTTTGTATAGGGGCACTATACAGGCAATCACCCAATCCACTGGCACCAATGACAACATAAAGCATATATTAAACACTCTCACTAACCATTCCAATGCAGTCACACCCCCTTCTTTCAACATCTCCGCTCTCACACCATCCATTCCAGGTGCTTTACCTGCTTTCGCTTCATACAATGCCCTTTTCACCTCCTCTCTTGTAATCTCTCTCTCATTTTCATCTCCCATTACTGGCCCTTGAACCCCTCCCACTGCCACTATAGCTGCCTCTCTATCTTCCTCAACATTCAGCAAGCACTCAAAATATTCTGCCCATCTTTTCCTTGCATCGTTCCCTCTTAACATCTGTCCATTCACATCTTTCACTGTCTCTTCCATCCTCGATCCACCCTTCCTTGCTCTCTTCACTTCTTTCCAAAACTTCTTTTTATTCTCCTCATATGACCTACTAAAATCCTGTCCCCACCTAACATTTGCCAACCTCTTCTCTTCCTCTACCTTCCGCTTGGTTACCACATTTTTCTCCCTATATCTTTCATACTTCTCCCTACTTTTACACTGTAGCCATTCCTCAAAAGCCCTCTTTTTCTCTTCCACCTTCATTTTCACCCCTTCATTCCACCACTCGCTGCCCCTCCTCATGCCACCTCCAACAAACCTCTTTCCACACACATCACTTGCATGTCCCACAAAACATTCTTAATTGCATTTTCCTTGTTGTAGGTAACTTGCTACATTTACTTGGGGTATAATTAGTGGATGAAAAAAAAAAGTTCTTACCACACATGATCTTTGGATGGTGCCTGATTAGTATGTTGGATCAATGACAAGGCTACTCTGGCAAGTTTCTCTGCACTGTACGAAGGCAAAGTTGACGAACGAGACATGGATGTAAATCGGTCATCTCCATCTATCCGTACACTGACAGTCAATGTCTTTGCTCGTCTCTTATTCTGTAAAATGAACAAGGCAATTAATCTTTTGAACTAATATATTGCATAAACTATAATTTAATCAATACCAACAAAATAAACTTTGCTGAATTTCTTCCAAGGATGATATGAATAATAGTAACAAATATGGATTCCTTAATATTTACATAAAGTAAAATAATAATATTTGTAGTAATTTATTACAGAGTCCATAACTTACAGATGTCTGGTCTACATTGAGACGCTCCGACAATTCTTCTGCTAAACTCCGCATCCATTTCTGAACCTGAAAAGATATTTATACTGTACTCTTTGTCACGCCTTGGCAGCACAAGCAGTAGAATACTTTCCTCAGAGCTAACAGACCTGCGACTGAGCCACCATGGGGCAATGGGAAGTGCATCCAGCCTTAGTTCCCCAGCTTTTATCTGTCTGTCCACTTCCATAATGAGGACTAATAGTGACACATAGTAAGAGGATTAGTACTATTTTATTCCTCCTTGACACCTTTCATACAAAAAGCAACTGGGCAGTCATATTCAAAGCAATAAATATCGTTTGAGATATCAAAACTTATTCTGTTCATATCCCCATTCCCAATCTTAATTGTTTCAAAGCAAGAAAATACAATAGGAAAAGAAAATGCTAATCTCCTGCCTCCGATGCCCCTTAGCTTCCTTTTACAACATACAATACATATAGGAACACTACAGAATTCATGCATTCTTAATCCCACCTCAGATTTTTTCATGGCTAATATACAAATTGCTACACACTGAGAGGTCATGCCTTTTGGTCATATGGTAAAATGTTTTAAACTGACGGGGACTAAAGAGTTGTGTGGAGCCTAGAGATGGGCTTCCCTGCAAAAATATGAATGCTAAACAGCTATACAAATTCAGTCTAGTAGATTTACACTAGGAATTCACAACAACTGTGAGTACAGTAATGATATAGCAGCTTGGTTAACTATGGACTGATGGTGCTACGTCTCCAGATGTATAACAAATTATTTAAACAAATAATGCTATGGTCATAAAAAGAATTATAACATTAGGAATAATTCTAAGGGAAAAATTAGTGTTGTATATTTAGTTCTGTAATACTATATATTGTTAGGAATAATTCTAAGGGATAATTTAGTGTTGTATATTTAGTTCTGTGATACTGTATACTGTATTTAGTTCTCTGATAAAGTATATGCAAAAGTTCAGATTATTTACGAAGAAAACATACCATACTAATTATAGATTCAACATGTATGGGGAAGGAAAAGGTAGAGGGCTCTTTTCTCTTGGTATTACCCAATGAATTTTACATAAGATATAAAGAACTTATAATGCATTTCATAATGTAATTATGCTAAGCCAATAAAAACATATATCTTAAGAAAAGCTTATTAAAATTAAGTTTTCCAAAGTATAATATACAATTTAAGTCTTCATTACATTGACTATTCTGTCAGCCTGTCGTCTTTTAGCTTTTATAATTCTCTTATTTTTGCCTTGGCCTTAAGCTGATACCTTTTCTTCTTCTCCTTAATGTTTTTTATGGTGCTCAGGCTCAATGAGGGCAATATTCTTTGCCCATCCCCAGTGTCAGTGCCATACTAAAAAAAAAAAAAAAACTGAAACAGACAAACATATATTGGATTGTAGTGGATTTTTACTTTACCTTATCTCGAGTATTCAAAGCTTCTTTTCCTTGAAAATTTTTACCACAACCAATACTTTTGGGCAGCTGTCGTGCAGTGACTGGTTCGCTATCAAAACCTTTCCCAAGACTAAAGAGCCAATGCCTGAAAGAAAAGATACTTTCAGAATAAAATTCAATGCTCTATCTACATACATAAGCTGTAATCCTCAGTGTATGGGAGGTGGCTGAATTAAAAAAAAAAAAAAATGACTCCATGGGAAGAAAATACAAAGGCGAGGCTTCCCAATAAGTATATTTTTTGTTACTTGAAAGCAATCTTAATTGATCTTCTTGTGAAAATGTCTGTGCGTGTGTGTGTGTGGAACAAGCCTACATGAAAAGTATGAGATCCAATGTGGTGCAAGTATCTTATTCACATAGGTTACAATCTAAATATAAAACCGAAATTTACCAGCTTTATACTGTACAAAAACACATTCAGGAGAAAGACTGATGGTAAACAAAGTAAAAAACAACATACCAGACTACTGCCAGCATTTCATAAAAAAGTACTTACTAAACTATTAACCCTTTTAATACAATCCTTTCAGAAATTAAGACAAGTAATGACTGGAGAGAAACCGACAAAAGGCACGTTGAGGAGTTACTAAAAATGGGTTCACATAAATTGCAAAGGAAACAACTATACAGAAAGTCTGAAATAACTGACCTCTCAGCTTCATTACTTTGAATCCCTTAGGATATTTCGTTACTTAATATCATATTTGTGACAACCTTTATATCTACCTTACTGTCATGTATCCTATCCTTTAATTCAACTGCCTTACCAGCTACACCATCAGCATTTGTGTACAGTAAGCTTAAGGACGCTGTATCCTTTGGTTTCCTAACATTTACTCTATCTCCCCTTTGATTGGCATACCCAGTACTGAATGTATTGAGATATGGGTGGAGGTGCTACATACTTAAGGTATATGCCAAGGAATCAGAAACCCTAGTTAAGGGTCATAATCAGTAGGTTCAATGAACTTTTTTCCTACACTCTAAATCTTTAAAAAGAATATATATTCCGTATAAAAAAATGACAAAGTAAATTTCTCACTCATACACTTAGTCTTCAAGGCTGTTATAGTCTGGTAGTATTAGTAAAAATATGTAATAAGAGATTATAATGCATTTTTAACACTCTTGCCTAATCTAAATTGCAAATAAATGAATACATTATATAGGTCAGTTCTTTAATTATGATATGAATTAATACCTGAAAAGAAGCCATACACTGGCCAATTATTTACAAAAGCTGTGTATGTCTGAAATAAGAAAATATGAATAGAAAAGCCACAAATAGCAAGATATATTAAACATCCACGAGAACTCCAAGTTTTCAGAGTAAAATGCTAATGTAGGTAATAATAATATTACAAAAAAGAAAATAAACTTACGCCGTCTTGTTATCATATGTTCCCAGTAACTGCTGAAGTGAAAGAGATGCCAAATCACTCATTGTACTGCATCCCAATTCTTCGGTAAGAGAATTGCCCAACTTGCCTCCCAAATTGCGTACTTTGCTTACAGGCATAGACTGCCACAAGGTAATCACTTCAGTCTGAGGCAGGATAGTTTGCTGGTTGGGTTTGTGTAGACCACAAGACAATTTTCCAAGCACCTGTCACAGATAAACAGAAGCTTAAATATTATTGTTATTGTAATGAGACAAAAATAAACTGATGATCTATTTTTGATGAAAATCGCAATGAGAAAAACTTGAATGAGTCGGGCTTAGAGATTCCCAAGTAGGTCTGGGCACTTAGAGAGTTTGAATCCGAAGAAAATAGTGAATGCAATCACAATAAAAAGTTTTATTAGTAAATGATATACTGGATAAGGGGCAAAGGGAATAGGATACGTGAGACAGGGAAAAGTGGAAAAATTTTTCAAGACAAAGTGACCTGACATAAAAATGGGTTGAAGCTGAAGACAATCAGAGAAGAGGAGAGAATTTCTAATGCATTTTTACTAAGCTACTGAACCAGAGATTTCCAACCTTGTTATGAGATATTCCAGCAGAGCATCTAAATCCTGTCTGCTGGAACACTGCAGCTCTCATTTCCTCACAGATAGAAGCAGCAACTGCTAATCTAAAGTTGTCCCAATGTGGGTGACAACTATTCAAGGGAAATGCATCCTCATCTTCCTGAGCATGCAGAGAGGACAACCATTCCTCCACGCCAGTTTTTCGAATTTCTGCAAATTCAAAGGTTTCAGAATTAAAGAACCTCAAGCAATGAGATACAGTCTTATTCAGAGCAGGACAAACTAAGAAAAGAAAGTGAAAGAGAATAATTATAATACAGAAAAATCAAAGAGTTCCATCAAAGTAACTCTGGATAAAACACAGGGAAGAGTATAGTAACTATAATCATCATGAACTGTGCTGTACATTGGCAAATATACGTCACAGATGTCAAAAGTAGTAGCACATGCCTTTCTCAAGACTGTCTATATACAGTATGCTCTTTCTAGTTAGCATTTTGACCTTGCCGTAAGAGAGGTCCTCTTGAGAGCTGAGAGGCCAAAGACTATTTTTTTCTCAAAGTTCTTCAATGGAAAAGTGATAAGCAACTTTGAAATCTGAAGAAGTATATGTTCTAAACTGCCCCTCCTATTACCATCTGTTCCACAGACCCTTCCAAAACTGTTGTCACCACGTGATAATGGGGGAGAGATTTTGCTCATTTCCAATTTAGATCGTTGATAAAATGCGAAGCCTAAGGGCACATTATCCAGTTCATTTTGAATGCCTCATATGGCTCCTCACAACATGATAGTCAATCTTAACTCCTGATGGTAAACTGACATGATTATCCCAAAATAATTTTTGCCTTTAAGATATTTTCGTCTCTGGATCTTGAATACCTAGATCACAGGGGTGGTATTATTATGTGATACTTTAAGAGAGAATAAAGTCTTTGATATGGAATGGAATTTGAATCTATGGATTTTGAAGCACGTGCTTGGTATCCATAAAGGAGAGGACATTTTCCTGTACTTTAATATCAATCTGTAACCCAAGGGGGATGTCATAATTTTCCCCATTAAAATGCATATTTCCGCCCATTTCTTGACCTCACTCCTTGGAGATAAGTTGCAGATTAAAAGGATTGACTTTATCAATTTCAAGAAGCACAGGAATGGAAGCATAACACGAAGACAAGGCAGCATTATGACGTCTCCTTCATGGCTTACAATGCCTGTTTAAAAGTTGTGGAATAATAGCACCCTTGGTGGACTATGCAATGTACTACAGGTATCCACACATATAACATTTTTTCCATCTCTATGATGGTTCTTTCACACTGCTTAGTGATAAGTTTAGCCTTCAGTATGATAGTTCCTTTAACATACTCCTTTATTCTGGAAGTATCTCTGATAATCATGGTGATTATCAGAGGGTTGCATCAAAGGCAGTCAGACTCATTACTGATTCTTCTCTTGCTCTTTATCTGGATTCTCCTTCTCTTCACAGTAATTGGCCACTGGGATGTGCCATTATACGTCAAAGAGGTCAAAATTAGTAGTACATGCCTCTCTCAACATCGTCTATGGATGTTCTTTCTGGTCAGCATTTTGAACCTGCCGTAAGGAGATGTCCATCGCTGCTCTGATGAGTTAGCAAGATGCATCCTTCCCCCATTGCCGAGGATGCTTAACACTTGCCAAGCGGCCTCCTCACACAGGTACTGTGTGGAGATTTGCAGCTCGTGGATTGGTCGGTACAGAGATTGCTTCTTCCCATCTACCTCCAGACTCTGGAACTCTCTTCCTCCTCCTGTCTTTCCAAATTCTTATAACGTATCTTCTTTCAAAAAGCAGATCTATTGTCATCTCAGGGCCTAATCCACCATATCTCTGGGTCCTCAGTGCTTTAACTAATTTTTGTCTGTCCTTTACCTTTGTGTATCATTACCTCATCTCTGCCTTGTTCATAACCTTTTTCTTTTCCTTCATCTTATTGTCACACTCATAAATAACAAGTAAATGTTTTTTCATCATTTCATCTTCATTTACACGCCAATTGCAAGGTGTTCGAAGGCAGGATTCTATTTACAATCAGCTTAACACTTGATTCAAGACATTTCAAGTACTGAGAAATACTGCAAGAAAGAAAAAAGCACAGTATATAATGTTATTTGAAAAACATTTATTTGAAGCTATGAGAACACTTATGAATGCACTAGAGACCAAATGTGGACTACGTGAGTTAGAAGAGGAGGGAAGCAAGCAGAAACCATGCCCCCAAACATAATTCCTTGGTAACGCAGTTTGCACACCAAATATATACATTACTTTTTTCAGTCAGATGTAAGTCCAGGCCAACATAACTTGATGCAACACAAGTTGGGCTCAACTATATTTTCATATCGTCAATGATAAGATAAGGAAAAACAGTAACAAACCTTCAACTTAATCTTAAGTAAAAAGAGTAAAAGATACCATATGAAATGCTTGATCATTAACAAAATCTAATGATAAGAAATTCCTACCTTCTTTTCTGTCGTTACTAGGATTTTCATCTTCAAAATGGTCATGCCCCACAACCCAGGAGGACTTCAATTTCTCCGGCGTTATCTTAATTCCTGGATCTTTGGTAATAGTCTTCTGCACTACATCTGTGAAATTGATATAAGCCTCATCTATACTGGCTCTCTCTACGCAATCACTAAAGCTGCAAAGCACGTTGATGACTTCCTTGCCAGCATCTCGGTACCTAAGAAAAATTCAGTGATTCCAAACAGAAATACATTAATAAAGAAACAGACACGTATAGATTTATCTAGTTTCTCATATGAAGTAACTAAAAGAAGAATCAAGATGATGGTATTCTTTATCAGTCTACAACTGAGGATAAAACCATATAAAATAAACCTTAGTAGCAATGAAAACACGTACCTCGTGAGATCCGCCTTTCCACGATTCACTGGGACTTGAACTAGCTGTATCTCAGGACATTTGCTTCGAGCTTCATCACCTCGCATGCCCCTTTTAACTCCAAAGGCACGAGCTTCATAATTAACAGCGATGATCCTGTAAGAAACATACCAAGAGATAGTTATAAACTCAATGGGAAAAATATCAAGCTGATAATTTCAATGTATTTATGTGCTTAATGTTAAGAAAGGATATATATATATATATATATATATATATATATATATATATATATATATATATATATATATATATATATATATATATATATATATATATATATATATATATATATATATATTTCAAATGAAATTTCATATCAAATTAGAGGCAACAACTACTACAAGAGATTTAAGGTACAAGGGCTTCACCTAACCTTGCCCATCTTAACCTTTTCTGCACAATTATTATATTAAAAAAACAATTACTAGTTAGATTTTCTTAAATCTGTATCAAAAATATCTCTCCAAAATATCTGCTAAATGTATACTGTACATATCAAATATCAGTCAATAAATATATGTCAAATACAACACAGAAATAATCTGGCTATACATCACAAACTCCATTTTCTAGAAAGGGCTAAGACGGTGCCTCTTTTCGAAGGATTCTGAGTTTAGCAGTGCAGTCTTTACCCTGAGTGAATGCCCTTTCTAAGCTCAATCCGTGGCAAGTCTTGAAGCAACAACCTGACATTTAAATTCGTTCACATTATCACTCAGCCATGGCGGCCACAAATACAATAGAGAACTTATTTTCCAACTTACCCCCCACCTTGCCAAGTATTGTACTGTACAACTGCTGCAGGTTTTCCTTTAATGTGTGGGTAATGACGTTCTTCGACCTGGACATAAAAACAGTCCATGTCGAGTAAAACGACTATTCTATCCGTCATTATTAATTGTTGAAGATAGTCTACCTGTAAAGATATGATATGGCAAATAACCAACTTAATGATCTACATTTATAAATTTATAGCAAATACAGAACAACTTCCAAGTTCTTGCTACTTAATCTTTATGCAATACACAGCTAAATATTTCTATATTTTCAATGCCAACACTTTTCTTTCTTATGATTCCAAGTCATATAGGTGACCTACTCATATTTTAAGCGTAAGGTGCTACTTAGGTGGACAGTCTACCCCTGGTGCCTTCTTTCAAAGGACTATGATTTTGGCAGAGGAACTGTTACCCTGAGTGAATGTTCTTTCTAACCTCAGACCATGGTGGGTCTCAAACTGACAAATAAGTCATGCGCCTACCAACCCGGCAAAGATGGCCACCAGACAGTCTACCACACTATCTGCAGTTTATTGTAACTTAAAGTAACTTAATCTAACCTAACCAAATAACCTGGTTACGTCAGGTTTTGTTAAGGTGCAATAGACTAGCAGTTGGAAGGTAGCCTGCACACATTATCTGTAGATTATTGTACCCTATACTAACTAAAGCTAAGCTAATCTATCCAACTAACCTGGTTACGATAGTTAGGTTAGCTTAGGGTGAAACAGACTTCAGATTGTGGAGTAGACCGTACACTAAAGTATCACCCAGTGTAATTATAAAGACGGCCTAATCATGTATGGGCATATTTGAAGTACATTTTGAAAATTCTATTTTTCAGTTAAGAAAAAATCTGAAAACATCCATTTAACACTAAGGCTATACTCACATTATAATCAATATCTTTAAATACTGGAATATACTATGAATGTATGTTGTATTTTTAATGCACATGCTTTTTCTGAATACATTATTACATTATTTCAAATTAAACTCAACTCCTCACGTACTCGACACTCACACCATTCTTTCTCTCTCTCTCTCCTTCATTACACATTACCTGAAACCTCAAAAAATTTGGGAGTATTTCAAATAAAAAAAATCTTCATCTATTCAGATACTTTCTAAATATCCATTGAATACAGTCAAGAAACAAGAAGGAATCTAAAACCTGAACTGATACAACTGTGAAGAAAAAATTTTGACACATTGTAAAGTATCAAATTTTTTCAACTGTCATGAATGCTTTACTACCCCAACGGACTGCGTTCAATATACAAATGGATAAAAATCTGCATAAATGTAACAAGGTTGCGACCCATACAACAACCATGTACAGACACAACAGGGTTTCAACTTTAAGCAGGAATAAATATTATAAGTTTTATTCCTCAAACTTGTTGGCAAATATTCCACACAAGGCTCCAAATCATAAATATTCCAAACATACTTACTTTACATGGTAGTAACTCATACAGCTTTCCAGTATAAATACAAGCAACCCATACTGTCTACAAAACTTAAATGCATTGGAATGTAAATTCTGTCAACATAAATAAGAGAGCAGCAATATAAGAATACAAACTCTCAATGCATCCTAATCAGAATAGCACTAAGACTTTTCCAAGAGCAAGTAGAAAACACTTAAAAAACCTAAAAAATGAGGTGTCACATACCGAAACTGTAGGTCCTCTGCTACAACATATAGGTATTTGCTTTGATGTCACTCCACTAATCTCTTGGGGTAACCTCGCCTCTTCCTTGATTCCTCCAACAACTGTTTCCAAACTTCTAAAGATTGATCTGGGGTTAGTAAAGGCGTAGTATCAAATGCTTTTGATAGACTACGCACCTCGTCAAAAGAGAATTTCAAGTAAATGTCGGTTTCAGCTGTAGACGAGCTTCCACAGAGAGAGTCCTCTGATAACAACTTGATGACGTTATCAGATCTGTCTTGTAAAGTTACAGTACTCACTGATATATCTTGCGAAAGGACAGAAGTACCTGAATCTGAAGTAGAATTTACGGTATTCACGTCAATAGCACCTGGCAATTTGATTTTTGTTTCACCACCACAAGATAAAACTTCCGTTCTGGATGATGCCTCACTTTCGCTCTCATCAATATTCAGAGCAGATGGCTGTGGAGATAACTCACCAAGGTCTTCTTCCCTAGAATGGCTCAAATTTTCATCTTGTTTTGGTGAAGTACACCTATTGCTATTCACAGGGGAAGAAGAACGAATGCAATCAGGATCTTGACATGAGAACAAGTCACTTTCCTCTTTATGCTCAATGACTGTTATATTATGTTTCTGTGGAAAAGAGTCAGATTCACATATTTCTGAGTCTGCAGTTTCGTAGGTATCTAGAGTGAGTGACGACTTAGCAGATACAAATGACACTAAAGAGTCTTCAGTCTTATCAATCTTCGTGAGCTGTTTTTCCTTAAAAGTCGAACTACACAGTTCTTTTTCACTGGAAGAGGAAGACAGTGCTCCAGTTTCAGAAGAAATGCTTGCTATTTGTGGTGTTTCTGTATCCTTATCATCTACACCTTTTAATTTCTTTGGGCTTGTGGCACCACATGGATCTAGAACTGCAGGACCACTGCTACCGGTTCTAAGTGAGAGTTCTGAACTCACTTTTGCCACTTTCTTACGATATTGAAACCGAGTAGTCATTAAACTGGACATGACACTTTTTCAACAAGGACTGCAATTCGTAAAGTTCAAGAACGACTCACTGTAATATATGAAGAAGGTAGATAATATAAGTATCCAGCTCTGAACTTTAATAACACTGCTATGTGGGAAAAAAAAAAAAAACACACACACACACACCTTGAATATGATTTTCCGTGCATACAGAAAATGCAGTTCCTTCTACTCACTATTACAAGCTGATCTATTGAATAAAAAATATATAAATAAATTAATTGAAGTTGGTCATATTTTGATGACAAACTTAATATATTCATGACTTAGACAATTTAATTTTTCATCCTAGCCCCAGTTAAATTAGGAATACAGTGTTACCTCCCTTATTGCGGTAGTTCGGTTCCGGGACCCGGCGCGAACCAGGAAATCCACGGAGTAGGATCAGCCTATATATACATAGATATTTTAATGTATTTTAACGTTTACACTGTATAAACCCTCCCTATACTGTTAAAAAACACCCTTTACATTATAAATAACAGCAAGCAACGTAATTTTTTATGAAAGTGATAGGAAAACTTACCTTGAATGAGGTGATGATGACTTGACATACATAGGTACAGTATTTTACAATACTTTTTACGTTTACGTAAAATAGCGGCCGACATCCACAAACTTTTTTCCTTCTTTCAACATATCTAAGAGTTTCACTTTATCTACAATGGTTAACATTTTCCTTTGCCGCTTAGGCTCACTACAAGAAGCCTTAGAAGATGAAGGATGCTTGGGAGGCATTGCAAAGGTTAAAATATGCGAGTAAAAAAATCACAAGCAAAACATATTAATAATAATAAGCACAACGTGAATGGCGCACACGAGTGAGGCGAGACAATGGAAGATGGTGGAAGCCTTTGTCCGAAACGCTGATAGCGGTATCGTATTTTACATATTGCAATACTGTTAGTATTTATGTTTTTTGACTATTTTTTACTGTTTTATTATTCTTAGGCTAAGAAATACATTTTTTTATCAATAAAATCATGAAACTACTGGAAACATAATTATATATGCTAGCTCACATAGCTGCGACCCCAATACATTGTACGCTATCGAACACAAGCAAAACGTTTAGTAAGCACAACGTGAACGGCGCACACGTGAGTTAGACTGAATGAGTCTTTGTCCAAAACGCGGTATCGTATTTTACATGTTGCAGTACTGTTAGTATTTATGATTTTTACTATTTTTTATTATTCTTAGGCTAATAAATACGTTTTTTTATCAATAAAATCATGAAACTACTGGAAATATAAATATATATGCTAGCTCACGTAGCTGAAACCCTAATACATTGTACGCTATCGAACACTTTCTCATGATGCAATACTGTGAGTTATACTGAACGTACATATATCATTTAGTTATTAGTACAATGTATATTAAGTTAAAATTCATTTACTTATTTGATGATTGTACAAAATATATTGTATTTATTCATTGTAATTTGGACCAAATATTCCTTTTGTAAAGATTATACTGTACTTTTCAAAAGGGGTGGTCAATAAATGTATCTATCTATCTATCTATCTAAATTTATGTTTTTTACTATTTTTTTACTGTTTTATTATTCGTAGGCTGGGAAATAATTTTTTTTTATCAATTAGATAATGAAATGTTTTTTTCAATAAAAAAAATGAAAATACTGACTTTTTTTTTTTTATTTTAATATTTACGCGAACCAAGAAACGCGAATAACCAGGGGAACACTGTACACTCATGTCACCTCCAAAACTTCCAATGAACAACAAAATTTATCTTTTGTTGGGTACAGTCTAACTGATTTAAACGTCGTACCCCTTCACAGATTATGAGGTAAACCGCACACTGCAAAAGTGCCTAGTATAATTATTATGACAGCCTAAGCAAGTATGCGCATGATTTGAAGCACAATTTGGAACTTCTATAAAAAAAAATCACACACAACAACTTTTTTGCTGTTAGAGCTAACAGTAGTGATGAGACTTAAAAAGAATGTTCTCAATTGAAGGCAAATAGATAAAGATGGAATGTCTATTGAAAGGCAAGCAGGATGTATGACAAACTACCAAAACAAAATAAAATAAAATAATGAATAGATTAAAAATAAAGTAAATTTAAAATAATTAACAGTTCAGTAGAAGGTAACATGTCACAAAAAACTTTAAAGTCTGAGAGATATTGAAAACGAAGAAATTCATTAGTCCAAGGAAAGTACAGGTATTGGAAAAATCATGTATGTTTTCAATTGTTTCCCTTACGTTCCATAAGATTTTGATGTGATTCTAATTATACTGAGGACTTGCACTGGCAACAACAAAATGGTGAATCATTAAAATATTTCCCATTCCTCAACAGTAATGCAAAACGATACACGGTGGAATCCATTATAGTGATGAAAAATGTGATCAGTTTTATGCCAAAGACTTTTTTCCATAAAGGTCTAGGAAGAATGGCCTCTTGCAAAGGACTTTGGTTTTGGCAAGTGCAACATTTACAATGAGTGAATGCTCTTTCTAACCTCAGACCGTGGCAGGCTACGAACCCACGACCTGACAAATCAGTCACGAGCGCTACCACTCAGTCACTGCGCTAATCCCATATTACAATTATCTTCCACATCCAAATCCCCGACTTTTATGGTTCACTCGCACAGTTTCGTATTTTTGTGGGATAACTGAAAAGCATAGCATAATATTACAGTATACAGTACAACATTCTAGGACAATCAAGTAATCTACTTGAGATAATATTACTTAGTGAGTCTGCATGAGCACAGGAAAATCTAAACACCTTGAAGGAAATTTAGAAGAGTTGCCAGAGGTGAAGCCATCACATCACATTACCTAATTTTTTGTGTAAACTGGGGAAAGCTCTTAAGCCGTTCACCTGATCCTGTGGTTCCATATATTGTTAAAATCAGTATCCTTCCCATTTATATTAACTTGTTAGTTAGTTTGATACACGAAATAATTGAATAATAAAAAAAAAAAAATACCAAATATCCACCTGTCGACAGTACTGAGTTAAGTTGCCAAGTAGTACAGCTGTCTTATTTTCTTCATTTTTTTGCTTTTCTTTTAGCTTTCTCTTTTACTATTTTTTTTTATTTTGTATATATATTGAGTTAAATGTAAAGTCTAATCCTGTGATAACATATCTTGGTTAGCAAGTGAGTTTATCAGTTAGGAAGAATATATAGCAGAAACAGGTGGGTGCATCCTCAGACACAAATTCGAATTTTCCTTCAGGTTTGACTTTTGTTTTGTTGCATTTTTTTTTCTTTTTCTTTTTATCCTTATATTACCATGGTCAAGTTTTTAAGTTAAGATGTGTGTTACCAGAAAAAAGATAAATTGAGTCACTAAATAGCACTTATATGGAGATATAAAAATTCTGTGTGAAGCTTAAATAAAAGTTTTTCTCTTTTTTTTTTCCTCTTTCTCTTCTTTCTATATTCTGTGAGAGGGAGAACATAAAAATGAGGCCATCTCTGTCCCAAACCTCCCCCATCCATGGGTCGGTAGGAGGGGTAGCCATTAGGAGACTTAAACAGAAAATCAAGAATTTAGAGGCAATGGTTATAAGCCTTGATGAAAAAATTCTGAATATGGATGGAGAAATGAAAGAGAATGAAACACTCAGAGAGCAAATAAGATCTTTGGAGGAAGCAAATAAAGCACAAGGGCAGGAGAGAAAGGAACTAGAAAAAAGAATAAAGAAGCTGGAAGGGGAAAAGAGTCAACTAGAATCTAGAATTTCTAAACAAGAAGATAAAAACAAACAGCTGAATGACAACCTAAAGGAATTAGATGTTAGTTCACTGCTCTCTTCTGAGAGAGACGAGATTGTTGCTTTGAATGTCCAGATTAAGGAAAACATTGAACAGTTCAGAAAAGAGTTCCAGGAGCTGAATATGGAAAATGATGCCATGAAAACTTCCTTTGCTGATGCACTAAAGGGGAATGTGGCAGTAAAAAAGGCTGTAAAGGTGGTGGCACTGGAAAACATACAAACAGTTGACTATAAAGAGACAGTAATCGAAAAAATGAGACGTTGTGATGGAAAGGGCAAACCCACTCATCAGACAGGCACTTGATAAGGAGAAGACAGTGGTAATCTCAGGCATAAGCGAATCCCAGGAGCCAACATGGCAGGGGAGACTTGAAGAAAATAAAGCTAGGGTTGTAGACCTGATAAGAAAGCTTGGAGTAGTATGTGGTCCTGAGGATATTGTAAACATACACCAACTAGGTAAATATTCGAGGGAAGGAAAGCCAAGACCAACAAAAGTAACCTTTGAGAGAGGGGAAACATGTAGGGAAATATTGTTGAGAATAAAAAGTCTAAAAGACCTTCAAGAATTCAAAGAAGTGTTCATTAGACGATACAGAACACAGGAAGAGATGGGAAAGATCAAAAACTTGTTGCAAGAGGCAAGAAGGTTAAATGATGAAAGAAATGAAGAAGAGAAGAAAAATTTTCATTACAGAGTTCTGACAGACAAAGGGGAGATAAAGAAGATAATGACAGAAGATCAGGGGATGGGGCCTCATTAAGAGTTATACACAAATGCTGATGGATTAGCTGGTAAGGCAGTAGAATTAAAAGATAGGATTCACAACAGTAAGGCAGATATAGTAGCAATTACAGAGACTAAGTTGAGTGAGGACATAAACAGTGTCACAGTTTTTCCTAAGGGCTTCAGAATACTAAGGGTTGAAAGATATGAGAGGACTGGTGGAGGGATAGCACTGCTCATAAGTGAAAGGATTCAAGTTGAAGAAATAAACTTGGCTATAGAAAGTGAGTTCAAGGAATTTCTTGTTGCTCGCATAAATACTGGGTCAGAGAGCATTATAATAACTGTTGTATACAAACCACAATGGAACCAAAATAGGCTTGAAGTTTATGAGGAAAGTCATATAGGTACTATTGAAGTCATAAACTCAGTTGTTAACATGGCACGGGAAAAAAAATGTAGGATTTTGATTATGGGAGACTTTAATCATAAAGAGATAGATTGGATAAATCTTGACCCACACAGTGGTGAGGACTCATTCGGGGCAAGATTCCTAGATTGCGTACAAGGGAATTTCCTACACCAACATGTAATGGAACCAACAAGGGCCAGGGGTGGGGATGAGCCACCACTACTTGATCTAGTGTTCACAGATAATGTGTTGGATATTGAAAAAATTGAGTATGTACCACCAATTGGAAAGAGTGACCACTGTGTGTTGTTGATGGAGTATATCATTGAAGATATTCTTCCTGAGAGTAGAGGCACTGAGGACATGAGGAGGAACTATCCGAAAGGATATTACATCAAAACGAATGAGCATTTTGCAGTTATTGACTGGAGAACCTTATTTTACAACAAATCTGTACAAGAAATGTATGACATCTTTTGTGAGAAATATGGGAAGATAGTAGATTGCTGCATACCTGTCACCAAAGTAGGTGTAATTCATGCCAGAGAGAAATGGTTCGATAATGGGTGTAAAAGAGCTAAGGAGTGGAGAGACAAATGCTGGAAAAGGTATAGGAGGAGAAAAAACATAAATGCCTGGCAAACCTACAAAAGAGCAAGAAATGACTACCTAAGTAAAAGGAGAGAGTCAGGGAGAGACTATGAGAGGGACATCACCAGGAAGGCTAAAGAAAATCCCAAGCTTTTCCACAGCTTTATCAGAGGAAAACTGAAGGTAAAAGAACAGGTTTTAAGGCTAAAGAGAGCGGATGGAAGCATCACTGAGACAGATGAAGAGATCTGCAAAGAATTGAACAAGTAGTTTCAGTCAGTATTTACAGTAGAAAATACCCCACCCCCTCAGATTGCAGTGATAGAAGCTCAAGGGCCGGTATTAGAGAACATCAACCTTACAGCCACAGAGGTATGCAAAGCGCTGATGGATTTAGATGTTCATAAAGCTACGGGTCCTGATGACATATCCCCTCATGTGCTTAAAAAATGCGCAAACTCAATATCAGTGGCACTAAGTATCATATTTAAAAAGTCACTGGAGTCAGGGGAGATTCCAAGATGCTGGACACAAGCAAATGTGATACCTATCTTCAAAAAGGGAAGGAGGGATACGGCTCTGAACTATAGACCAGTTTCCTTGACCAGCATAGTTTGCAAAGTTATGGAGAAACTACTAAGGAAACATATCTCTCTTCAACTGGAATCCTTCAACTTTTTGTCAGTGAGGCAACATGGCTTCAGAGAAGGTAGATCAACAGTAACAAACTTATTAGAATTTTATGATGAGGTAAGCCAAACCTTACAGGAAAGAGAGGGCTGGGCAGATTGCATATTCCTAGACTTCCAGAAAGCGTTTGACACTGTTCCACATGGGAGACTTATTAGGAAGCTGCAATCATTGGCTAGAATAGGTGGAAATGTTTTGGAATGGATAAAAACTTACTTAGAAGGAAGGGAACAGAGGGTTAGAGTAAGACACTCAGTGTCTGAATGGAGAAGAGTTAGTAGTGGAGTTCCACAGGGTTCAGTTTTAGGGCCACTTTTGTTCCTTGTATATGTAAATGACCTACCAGAGTCTGTAAATTCATTCATGAGTATGTTTGCAGATGATGCAAAGATTGTGAAGAAAGTAAAAAACGAGAACAATGGTAGAGAACTTCAGGAGGATCTAAATAATCTGCATGAGTGGTCAGAAAAGTGGCTAATGAAATTCAGTACTTCAAAATGTAAGGTAATGAGAATGGGTACAAGTGCAAGAAGGCCCAAGCTTGACTACTCGGTGGCTGGAGTACAACTTCAAGAGACAGAAAATGAGAGAGATCTAGGAGTAAACATACTGGCAGATTTGTCTCCAGATATACATATAAATGGCATAGTAAGGGCAGCATATGCATTCTTATCAAATGTAAGGGTAGCCTTCAGGCACATGGACAAGGAAATGTTCAGAAATATTTATGTAACCTATGTGAGGCCAAAACTCGAATATGCAGCCCCCTTTTGGAATCCGCACTTGAAAAAGCAAATATCTAAGCTTGAAAAAGTTCAAAGACATGCCACGAAACTGGTGCCAGAAATACGCAATCTCAGTTATGATGACAGGCTGAGGGAATTAGACTTACCATCACTCGAAGCTAGAAGAGTGAGGGGGGATATGGTGACAGTCTTTAAATTCCTTCATGGTTATGATAGAGTGGATAGGGATCGATATTTTGATATGGCTGGCTCTAGAATTAGAGGTCATAGTTTGAAGCTTGGTAAGAAAACTTCTTTGCAGGATGTAAGAAAATACTTTTTCAGTGTAAGAGTAGTTGATAATTGGAATTGGCTAAGCGAGGAGGTAGTTAATGCTATCTCAATCCATAGTTTTAAGGACAGGTATGATAAGTATCACTAAGTATAAAATGGAACCGATCAGGAGACGGGACGATACGAGCTTTGGGCTCTTTCCCGTAAACACAATTAGGTAATCACCTGAACTATTACAACAGTGCATATTATCCCCTGATATTGGACAAGTCATAACACTCCCCATCTCTGTTTGTTCTTGCTTTATGTTTTCTCCGTGCTCAGGTCCAATGAGGGCAATTAAGAAACAAAAAGTAGTGATTTGGGTAATTCTTTTAATCAGGGAAATCAATATCTCACTTTCCTCTCATACAATTAAGAAACAAAAATTAGTCATTTTGAAATTATGCATTAGTTTCCTTATAGGCATTCACCGATAGGTCTTGTATATCGTACTCTGCATTACGCGGTAAACCTCTTAATCTACAGGTTTTGCAATGAAATTTTCTGTCCGATATATTTTGGAAATATACACATGGAGTCCTCAACTTAAATCAGAGTTCCGTTCCTAAAAAGTGATGTAACCCGAATTTCAGTGTAAGTCAGAACACTCCTAAGTAAGCACCCATGCTAATACAGTAATAAATTTTTTTCCCTTTTCCATGCATTATACTATCTCTCACTTCACTTCCAAGGTATTGATTTTTCTTTTCTTGCCATCAGAAGAATCTGCTTTATACTTGGGAGACAATACAAGCCAAAAATTATGAAAAAAGAAGCAACTTCATCTATGGGAGATGTGGTGTGACTACGAAACATCATAACTCGAGGGCATTATAAACCGAGAACCCCCCCCCCCCCGTATATCTCTTGATAGAACGTCGGTTTGAAAACGGAATATACAAAATGTGGTTGAATGTCACAATTAATTTTAAAACATTTTTCCCGGGGGGGTAACCTTGGGAGGGTGAAAAATGGTGATAAAAGAACAAAGTAGCCTTTATGGTAAATATTTACAGTTACACCCATCTGCATTTGGAAGACAAATTTGTTTTTCCCACAGATTTCTTTTTAAATGTTTTGACCAAATCTGACTTTCAAAACCGTTGGAAATCATTCCTAACCTATGCCTTACCTATTTTGAAGGTAATTTTCACTAGATAACAAAATAATAACAATTCTCAAAAGAAAAGACCTATTTAAACAGGATAAAACAGTCGGGGATGCGACGGGTGTAATAGTAAAAAAAAAAAAAAAAAAAAAATTTGTCCATCCCCATTATGGGGGGTAGACACAAAATGAGGGGGTATACCAGCACCAATTACAAAACAATCGCTTGTCAATTACAACTTAACCTTACCTTGTATAATTGTGCAATATTACCGAAAACTACAGGAAATACAAAATACACCAAAAATTCTGGCCTAGGTTAATTCTGAGACATTTAAATTCTAATACGAACACTAATTCATCTTCAGTATATGAGAGTTCATCAAATGATCAGCTTTGTTTTAAGATCTGGAATTCATTTTCATATCTCTCTAATTCACTTCCGTTATTTAATAAATAGATATAACAGCTTCACAATAAAATATCTAAACTTCACCATTATTCCCGCTTGTACATGTCAAAATACGAAGCTAGCTAATGGTTTTTCATTACATAAACCTGGAAATATTACATTATGGTAAATGCTCTCCATAATATCATATTAGTATAAAACAACGTTAATTTTTATTAAAGT
Organism: Halocaridina rubra; assembly: GCA_037179515.1. Taxonomy (NCBI): domain Eukaryota; kingdom Metazoa; phylum Arthropoda; class Malacostraca; order Decapoda; family Atyidae; genus Halocaridina; species Halocaridina rubra. Next base: position 33,352 of record JAXCGZ010022689.1, on the reverse strand, counting down.
AAGTATATTTTGCATTCTTGGTATCATTCAGTAAATTAACAATGCAATATTCGGTAATAACACAGTATATACTATTCGCTAAAAATTGTAATGGCTTCATAGTAAGCTAGGGTAATTTAAGGAAAAACCTAGAATTGAAGGTTCTCATGTATTTACAATGAATCACGTTAATACTGCCTTTGTTAATACAATAATGTATTATTAGGATTCTATAATCATCAGTTACTCACTTTTCTTTACACTTTTCATACCTAGTATTAAAGACGGCTCATCTGCAAAATCTGGGGATATACTTAACTTTTACTCGAAAACTTAGAGTTTGTAGAAGACGCATAATAGACCAGCAAGTGTGTTTAGCTATCAAATGACAATAATATCTTAACAAATACACAACAGTTACTAAACAATCTTCCTAGTTATGGATATATATATATATATATATATATATATATATATATATATATATATATATATATATATATATATATATATATATATATATATATATATATATATATATATATATATATATATAGAGAGAGAGAGAGAGAGAGAGAGAGAGAGAGAGAGAGAGAGAGAGAGAGAGAGAGAGAGAGAGAGAGAGAGAGAGAGAGGTGTATGTAGCTAATTGTCCTCACGGGAAAGAACCCCATGCTTTTAACTCCCCGTCCCCAGGTTCATTCCTTTTCTTTTTATTTGTATACTCATTTATGACTTATGGTATGTAGTCACCGTGGTTTAAGCGGTAGCATCCGCGACTCCGAGGCGCCAGGTAGAGGGTTCGCGCCCCGTCACGGTCTGAGGTTAGCAAGAGCATGCACTCAGGGTAACGATTACATCTGCCAAAACAAGTCCTTCTGAAGAAGGCAACCGTCCTAGCCCTTTGTAGAAAAGGGAGTCCGTGACGTAAAACCGGAACAACATTATATTCCTTAAAACTATGAATGAATTTAACACTTACTGTTTCTTCACCGAGTGAATTGTAATCATTAAATACATTTTCAATAGAAAAAAGTCTTCCATACATCCTTCAAAATAGTTATATTACCACCTTTCAAACTATGGCCTCTAGTTCTAGAGTAAAATATATTATGTTATTCACACCATAGCAACTCTGTCAAAAGTATGAAGGAATTCAAAAGCCGTTACCTTATCACCCTATCTCCCAACTTCATGGGGTAGTAAGGCTATGTCTTTCAGCCATTCCACATAACTAAGATGTCGTACCTCTGTCACAACCTTAGTAGTAATTCTTGTTCAGTTTTTCACAGATTTCTTTACCTGTTTCATTGATAGTTCAGTTGAATTTTTTCTGACTTTACAACTTGTTCTTTGACATATAGTTCTCCACTGACAAAGTTTATGAAAAACAAACTTTGTTAGTGAAGAATTAAGTCACAAGGTGCTTCTTCTGGCTTATTTCATATATATATATATATATATATATATATATATATATATATATATATATATATATATATATATATATATATATATATATATATATATATATATATATATATATATATATATATATATATATATATATATATATATATATATATATATATATATAATTACGACATATTTTAGCATTATTAATGGTATTATTAGCACTAGAATACATGTGCTTTTTTTTTTTTGTATCATGTGAGAAGCTCTTTTGATCTTAGTTTAATTTTCATTATATGGGTATAATAAAATATAACATTTTAGTTCAGACTTATGGAAGAATTTAATAAAAATTTGGCTTATCTAGATACCATGAGCTGGGGAAATTTTTATCTGGGAAATTTCCCTAGTCTTCAGGCTGCCACTGTGAGCAGAATTCCTCACACTTTCTTTAGTCGACTTTTGTAAACAGTGGCGGTGAGGGTGTATGTGTGATGTGGTGTCTCGAAATTGCTATGTAACGTTACGATTATCCATTAAAATGGAAACTAATACACTTTGTGACAGCCTTTTGAAATGGGTAAGCCTCATTCATTCATAAAATAACATTTACTAATATAATTTCCTGCCTTTTTACGTATTTTCACAATGTTTTGGTTTGATGGCCTGTAAACCTCCGAAGCTCAGTTACTCATATTTTTCATCTGTTCACCTATATACGCGCAGATTTACCAGAATATTTAATGGGAAAAGGTAGTTTTGTCTGAGTACTAAGCCATCAGCGTTATTTTCCTTAGTTGAAGACGGCTCGGCCAAAAGCATTACATTTAGGTGATCTACCTTTCCCCCCCCCCATTGTTATATCCAGGTATTTGTTTAACACCCCCTGTTAAGAAATCAGTCACGTGAAATTTATTATAATACTGTATTAGGTTAGATCACCCCAAGTTGAGACGAGTTTTATATTGGAAATAATTTTTATTTTATTTCTGTCATTTTTGAAGTTATTCTTTTTCAATTTACTCGTCAGAGGTGTGGAAATACAGTATTTACTATTATCCATTATATAATTGAATATGTTTGTACTGTTACACTAGGTTAGATATAACTAGTAATCAGATATTGATGTTGAATTCAGTAAATCTGGCTAGTGAGACCAGTATTTAGATGTGGTTAGTTGGGCTTTAGTGCCCATACACACTCTGTACACCCAAACTCCTCCCAGCTTAGTATTACGGAACCTAAGAAGTAACAATCCCAAAAATGTAACCAACTTAACCTATTCTGGCTATTTATATATCTTGGTAGGATTCATGTAACAAGTTTGGTGTCAGAGTCTAGCGCATGATATCTTTACTTACGATTATTTCAATGATATCTTGTGTACAGTGTAATATTATGTTTGCTAATTATAATTTTATATGAGACTTCCTGGAGTGTTATCTTTATCTTGCATAAGATGTATTTTGCCCGTAATACTCCATTGCTGTGTACCTGTCATGTGAATTCAATTATAATAAAATATGCAGAACATTATATAGAGGTGTTGGAAATTTTATAGGTTATTGCCTATAAAACTTATGATATATATTATTTTACCACTTAAACATGAAGAGAGATAAGTAAATGAGTTGCAGAAACTGGTAGATGAATAAATGACTAGCTAGGATAATTCAGTTACTAATCTGAAGTATTTTACAGCAAAACATATATGGGAACTCTTTCCACCTCCATTATCCTCAAAATTGATAAATTTTACATCTTTTCCATGATCTCTGCTTTATATCATAGTTTTAGTCAAAGACAAATAAGTCATGGGTATTTATGCACTTATGTAGTGGCCACCGCCGGTCACTTGTAATGCTTGCGACTATGATCCGTCATGTAGAGTGTTAGCGGCCTGCCAAGGGCCGGAGGTTAGACAAGGCATCCACTCAGGGTAATGGTCACACTTGCCAAAACCAAAGTCCTTCACAAGAAGACCCCCTTGGTAGAAATGAGAATCTGTTACGTAAAGTCAGTCACATGGCACTTCTGTAGGTTAGGTCATCACCGGATGTTGCTGGTGCTGGGCAGTTTGTTTTCCATGGGCACGACCAGCCAAAAAAGCAATATTGTCCACAAATTAAAAATAATGTATTCTTATGTCAAAAAGATTTCATTTCCCTAAGATTTATGAATAGCTATTTTATCTGTTGGGTTATATATATAAGCTTTCATATTTGTTCAGGATCCTTATAAATATTATTATTTGAGAGCCGCCAGTTTATTATTGACAGAAAATAAGTGTGTTTTGGCATACATGGTCTGTTAATGGAGCATACTCCAGTCATCTGGAAAGAAACCAGATGCCTATCAAAAGTCATGGTATGTTTTATAAAGATGTTGTGCATTTTGTCACAACACTGCCAATTATTGTAAGTAGCTACTTCTTATCTCCATTTATTTTCTGTTGTTTTGAATTGAGGAAAACAGATTACAAAAGACACTGAATTAAATTTATTCAAGAGGTGGACTTACCCAGGGCCCCACAAACTTTAATTGGATGGCCGCTTACGTGATTTATATTTTTTATAGACTTGAAGAGAGAGGTTGTTTTTTGTTTTGTACTATAAGAGTTTATGTAATATTTTCAGATAACACTTTTACAAACAGCATACATGTAAGTTTTCTTTGTGGTTATTAGCTAAACTATGATTGACCATAACAAAGAGTTAATAACTAAATTTTTTTTTTCTTTGCTCAACAGCTGGAAACCTTTCCAGGGAGAGCTGGAATTGCCATCCCACAGCTCACGGATGGTGTTGTTATGGCCAACGTTTTACATCAGATGTAAGTAATGTCTGTTTTAAATGAACTCACTTGAAGCTATTTTAATTTTATCCTGGTTTACTTTTGCAAAATGATAGCAAATTTCTCATTCATAGGCCACCTTGGATCTTTAGGATATACAAACCACTCTGTATATTTTTAGGTGCTTTGAGAATAAAATTTTTCACATTTATTGGTCAAAAATTTGCTCTAGAGATGGATCTACGAATATTTACTCAAATAAAAAAACAAAACAAATAAAAGCAAATGCCTCTGATGTGCTCTTTTAGTAATGTGTAGATATCTGTTTTGCTTTATTTTTAGTCTGGTCTTTGTATGAAATTAAATTATTTAAGACTGGTAGTACTGTATACTGTTAAGATAATTTGTCTCCTAGAAAGAAGGCCTTTTATGTTTGGTTAGTTTTGTATTTTGATATTTGTATTCTTTTGTTGGCATTTTTGTAACTGAATTGCTTTCTCATGATTAATGTAAGTGATATCCAGTAGCCATGAATTATTATTATTATTATTATTATTATTATTATTATTATTATTATTATTATCGTTCCTAATATTAGTGTCGTCGTTGTTATTTATATCATAATTACAATCCATCCCCTTGGGAACTAGTTCTACTTGGATTCATTTATTTACTGCAGCGTGATATTTAAACTTTTCAGTAATTATATATATATATATATATATATATATATATATATATATATATATATATATATATATATATATATATATATATATATATATATATATATATATATATATAGATAGAGAGAGAGAGAGAGAGAGAGAGAGAGAGAGAGAGAGAGAGTTAACTTACAAGATCTACTGCCTACTGGACGTCAGCTGTTGCCTTAACCACAGCGTTGGTGGAAGTTCTCGGTAGATGGCCAAGACAGAGAGAGAGAGAGAACTAGACCAGCGTCGGAGACTCGGGCCTCGTCAGCATTCTTAAGCCTCGCTTTATATATCACTATTATTCCACATTACGGGGGTGGACACAGACTGTGTGGCTGGAGAATTAAGGCTAGATGACCCTCCTATCGCCCCACGGTTGGCTTCCCGAGTGGAATTTTTTAAGCTCTCTGATACTTTATCAAGCCTAAAATTTTCTTGATATTATATTTACATCTCCAGGACAATTTCCGAGAACTCTAAATGTACCAATTTTTTTAGGCTGTTTTTGTTTATATACAGAATAAATTCCACAGAATTTGTTCACTATTTGTGTACTTTTTCATCTTATTTTTTTACGTTAAAATTCTGGCTTCGTTTGATTTACAATAGAAGCGCTTTTACATGATTAGGCCATAGAAAATAGGCATTATAGTCTTTTATTCCATTATTTATATCTCGTTATTTATTGATTTGTATCGGGTAAACAAAATGGTCGTTCACTGGAATATGAGAAGAGAAGGTTGTGTTACGTGACTGTTGTAAATTCTTGAAAGGCTTTTATTACTTTATGATTGATTTCATAATTTTGATAGTTAATATGGCTCACTTCAGCCTATCTCACGTCTTTGCATTGCGATAGACTTTATTTAAATGCAATGTTAGAGTAGATTTCCCCACTCTGTGATGTCTAATAGATAGAAAATATAGACTGCAATGTTTGCAAATTAAGGCTCCAGTGAATGAACGGTAGTTACTCGTGTGATTACCTAATTGTGATTACCTAATTTTGTTTACGGGAAAGAGCCCAAAGCTCGTATCTTCCCGTCTCCTGATCGGTTCCATTTTATATTTAGTGATACTTATCATACCTGTCCTTAAAACTATGGATTGAGATAGCATTAACTACCTCCTCGCTTAGCGAATTCCAATTATCAACTACTCTTACACTGAAAAAGTATTTCCTTACATCCTGCAAAGAAGTTTTCTTACGAAGCTTCAAACTATGACCTCTAGTTCTAGAGCCAGCCATATCAAAATATCGATCCCTATCCACTCTATCATAACCATGAAGGAATTTAAAGACTGTCACCATATCCCCCCTCACTCTTCTAGCTTCGAGTGATGGTAAGTCTAATTCCCTCAGCCTCTCATCATAACTGAGATTGCGTATTTCTGGCACCAGTTTCGTGGCATGTCTTTGAACTTTTTCAAGCTTAGCTATGTGCTTTTTCAAGTGCGGATTCCAAAAGGGGGCTGCATATTCGAGTTTTGGCCTCACATAGGTTACATGAATATTTCTGAACATTTCCTTGTCCATGTGCCTGAAGACTACCCTTACATTTGATAAGAATGCATATGCTGCAATTACTATGACATTTATATGTATTTCTGGAGACAAATCTGCCCGTCTCCTAATCGGTTCCATTTTATACTTAGTGATACTTATCATACCTGGCCTTAAAACTATGGATTTAGATAGCATTAACTACCTCCTCGCTTAGCCAATTCCAATTATCAACTACTCTTACACTGAAAAAGTATTTCCTTACATCCTGCAAAGAAGTTTTCTTACGAAGCTTCAAACTATGACCTCTAGTTCTAGAGCCAGCCATATCAAAATATCGATCCCTATCCACTCTATCATAACCATGAAGGAATTTAAAGACTGTCACTATATCCCCCCTCAATCTTATAGCTTCGAGTGATGGTAAGTCTAATTCCCTAAGCCTCTCATCATAACTGAGATTGCGTATTTCTGGCACCAGTTGGGTGGTTGCTGGTCTCTTGAAGTTGTACTCCAGCCACCGAGTAGTCAAGCTTGGGCCATCTTGCACTTGTACCCATTCTCATTACCTTACATATTGAAGTATTTAATTTCATTAGCCACTTTTCTGACCACTCATGCAGACTATTTAGATCCTCCTGAAGTTCTCTACCATTGTTCTCGTTTTTTACTTTCTTCACAATCTTTGCATCATCTGCAAACATATTCATGAATGAATTTACAGAGTCTGGTAGGTCATTTACATATACAAGGAACAAAATGGCCCTAAAATTGAACCCTGTGGAACTCCACTACTATCTCTTCTCTATTCAGACACTGAGTGTCTTACTCTAACCCTCTGTTGCCTTCCTTCTAAGTTAAGTTTTTATCTATTCCTAGACATTTCCACCTATTCTAGCCATTGCTTGCAGCTTCCTAATAAGTCTCCCATGTGGAACAGTGTCAAACGCTTTCTGGAAGTTTAGGAATATGCAATCTGCCCAGCCCTCTTTCCTGTAAGATTCGGCTTACCTCATCATAAAATTCTAATAAGTTTGTTACTGTTGATCTTCCTTCTCTGAAGCCATGTTGCCTCACTGACAAAAAGTTGAAAGATTCCAAGTGAAGAGATATGTTTCCTTAGTAGTTTCTCCATAACTTTGAAAACTATGCTGGTCAAGGAAACTGGTCTATAGTTCAGAGCCGTATCCCTCTTTCCCTTTTTGAAGATAGGTATCACATTTGCTTGTTTCCAGCATCTTGGAATCTCCCCTGACTCCAGTGACTTTTTAAATATGATACTTAGTGCCACTGATATTGAGTTTGCACATTTTTTAAGTACATGAGGGGATATGTCATCAGGACCTGTAGCTTTATGAACATCTAAATCCATCAGCGCTTTGCATACCTCTGTGGCTGTAAGGTTGATGTTCTCTAATACCGGCCCTTGAGCTTCTATCACTGCAATCTGAGGGGGTGGGGTATTTTCTGACTGAAACTCCTAGTTCAATTCTTTGCAGATCTCTTCATCCATATCAGTGAAGCTTCCATCCGCTCTCTTTAGCCTTAAAACCTGTTCTTTTACCTTCAGTTTTCCTCTGATAAAGCTGTGGAAAAGCTTGGGATTTTCTTTAGCCTTCCTGGTGTTGTCCCTCTCATAGTCTCTCTCTGCCTCTCTTCCTTTACTTAGATAGTCATTTCTTGCTCTTTTGTAGGTTTGCCAGGCATTTATGTTTTTTCTCCTCCTATACCTTTTCCAGCATTTGTCTCTCCACTCCTTAGCTCTTTTACACTCATTATCGAACCATTTCTCTCTGGCATGAATTACACCTACATTGGTGACAGGTATGCAGCAATCTACTATCTTCCCATATTTCTCACAAAAGATGTCATACATTTCTTGTACAGATTTGTTGTAAAATAAGGTTCTCCAGTCAATAACTGCAAAAAGCTCATTCATTTTGATGTAATCTCCTTTCGGATAGTTCCTCCTCATGTCCTCAGTGTCTCTTCTCTCAGGCAGAATATCTTCAATGATATACTCCATCAACAACATACAGTGGTCACTCTTTCCAATTGGTGGGCCATACTCAATTTTTTCAATATCCAACACATTATCTGTGAATACTAGATCAAGTAGTGATGGCTCATCCCCACCCCTGGCCCTCGTTGGTGTAGGAAATTCCCTTGTACGCAGTCTAGGAATTTTGCCCCGAATGAGTCCTCACCACTGTGTGGGTCAAGATTTATCCAATCTATCTCTTTATGATTAAAATCTCCCATAATCAAAATCCTACATTTTCTCTCCCGTGCCATGTTAACAACTGAGTTTATGACTTCAATAGTACCTATATGACTTTCCCCATAAACTTCTAGCCTATTCTGGTTCCTTGGTGGGTTATATACAACAGTTATTATTATGCTCTCTGATCCAGCATTTATGCGAGCAACGAGAAATTCCTTGAACTCACTTTTTATAGCCAAATTTCTTTCTTCAACTTGAATCCTTTCACTTATGAGCAGCGCTATCCCTCCACCAGTCCTCTCAGATCTTTCAACCCCTAATATTCTGAAGCCCTTAGGAAAAACTGTGACACTGTTTATGTCCTCACTCAACTTAGTCTCTGTAATTGCTACTATATCTGCCTTACTGTTGTGAATCCTATCTTTTAATTCTACTGCCTTACCAGCTAATCCATCAGCATTTGTGTATAACAATCTTAATGAGGCCCCATCCCCCGATCTTCTGTCATTATCTTCTTTATCTCCCCTTTGTCTGGAAGAAGTCTGAAATGAAAATTTTTCTTCTCTTCTTCATTCCTCTCCTTATTTAACCTTCTTGCCTCTTCCAACTAATTTTTGATCTTTCCCATCTCTTTCTGTGTTCTGTATCGTCTAATGAACACTTCTTTGAATTCTTGAAGGTCTTTTAGACTTTTTTCTCAATAATATTTCCCTACATGTTTCCCCTCTCTCAAAGGTTACTTTTGTTGGTCTCGGCTTTTCTTCCCTCGAATATTTGCCTAGTTGGTGTATGTTTATAATATCCTCAGGACCACAAACTACTCCAAGCTTTCTTATCAGGTCTACAACCTTAGCTTTATTTTCTTCAAGTCTCCCCTGCCATGTTGGCTCCTGGGATTCGCTTATGCCTGAGATTACCACTGTCTCCTCTTTATCAAGTGCCTGTTTGATGAGTGGGTTTGCCCTTTCCATCACAACGTCTTTCATTTTTTCGATTACTGTCTGTTTATAGTCAACTGTTTGTATGTTTTCCAGTGCCACCACCTTTACAGCCTCTTTTACTTCCACATTCCCCTTTAGTGCATCAGCAAAGGAAGTTTTCATGGCATCATTTTCCATATTCAGCTCCTGGAACTCTTTTCTAAACTGTTCAATGTTTTCCTTAATCTGGACATTCCAAGCTGCAATCTCGTCTCTCTCAGAAGAGAGCAGTGAACTAACATCTAATTCATTTAGGTTGTCATTTAGCTGTTTGTTTTTAGCCTCTTGTTTAGAAATTCTAGTTTCTAGTTCACTCTTTTCCCCTTCCAGCTTCTTTATTCTTTTTTCTAGTTTCTTTCTCTCCTGCCCTTGTGCTTTATTTGCTTCCTCCAAAGATCTTATTTGCTCTCTGAGTGTTTCATTCTCTTTCATTTCTCTATCCATATTCCGAATTTTATCATCAAGGCTTATAACCATTGCCTCTAAATCCTTGATTTTCTGTTTTAGTCTCCTAATTGCTACCCCTCCTCCCGACCCATGGGTGGGAGAGGTTTTGGATAGAGATGGCCTCATTTTTATGTTCTCCCTCTCACAGAATATAGAAAGAAGAAGAGAAAGAGAAAAAAAGAGAGAAAAAGTTTTTTTTAAACTTCACACAGAATTTTTATATCACCATATAAGTGCTGTTTAGTGACTCAATTTATCTCTTTTCTTGTAACACACAACTTAAAAATTTTACTATGGTAATTTGAGGGTAAAAAGAAAAAGAAAAAAAATGCAACAAAAACAAAGTCAAACCTGAAGGAAAATTCGAATTTGTGTCGCACCCCTGTTTCTGCTATATATTCTTCTTAACTGATAAACTCACTTGCTAACCAAGATATGTTATCACAGGATCAGACTTTACATTTAACTCAATATATATACAAAATTAAAAAAAAAATAGTAAAAGAGAAAGCTAAAAGAATAGAAAAAAAATGAAGAAAATAAGACAGCTGTTCTACTTGGCAACTTAACTCAGTACTGTTGACAGGTGTATTTTTGGTATTTATTTAATTATTCAATTATTTCGTGTATCAAAACTAGCTATCAAATTAATATAAATGGGAAGGATACTGATTTTAACAATATATGGAACCACAGGATCAGGTGAACGGCTTAATAGCTCTCCCCAATTTACACAGAAAATTAGGTAATGTGATGTGATGGCTTCACCTCTGGCAACTCTTCTAAGTTTCCTTCAAGGCAGAACAGGGCAGCTTCTTCTCTTTCCTCTCACGAAAATGTTCTAAATTTTTTCCTTTAATATTTTGGACAGTCTCGTCATACAACAAATATGTTTCTTTTACTCACAATACTCTGCAGGATTTCTTATTTAGGGAAATTATGTTTGATTTACGCACTATATTCTTAGTCACTCAAGAACACAAGGAAAAGTTTAAGAGATACTGTGTGTGTGTGTGTGCGTGTAATTACCTAATTGTGTGTGTGTGTGTGTGAGAGAGAGAGAGAGAGAGAGAGAGAGAGAGAGACTAATAGTATGACTAGCGACCTATGAACTCACCTGTTAATGCATAGGAACATTATTTATAGTTCTCTGTCTCCATGTCGCGCAAAGGGTCTTGCTGAGCTATTTCAAAAGAATCTCAGGGGGTAGTGCTGATTGGGTAAAATTTATTGAGATCCCATCTTGCATTAAGATCTACTCCATGATCATGAATTAGTCAAGGAAAGTTTCCATGTTTGCATTATTTTTATTTATTTTTATTTTTATATTCTCAATTATTCACAGAGTCTGTAAATTACCGATATTTAATATTTGTTGTTCTATATTTTTCTAGTTATCTTTTATTTACATATCTATATAATGTATATAAAACTGTTGCATATAATTTTTTCCATCCTTTTCGCCTTTTATAATTAGCTGGTGTTGTTTGTATTTGATTAAATACGTTCAGAGCTTTTACAAAATCTATTTTCTATATATATATTTTTTTGCTAATGAGTACAGACTTATAAATAGCATTTTTACAAAATGTGTTTTTTTTATTTAATATTGTGTTAATATATCTATTGTTAATTCTATTTTACTAATAAACCACAATGTTTTTTATTCGTGTCTTCAGAGCTCCAGAGTACTTCTCACAGTTCTGGTTGGCGAAGATCAAGGCCGATGTCGGTGACAACTGGCGCCTCAAGGTGAGTAGCTGGCACCATCTCTAATTGGCACCGTTTAAATATTTATTGTTTTCTTTATTTGCCCTTCATTTCACCACTGAAATCTCAAATACTGTCTCTAAAATAAGTATTACGGAAGTAAAACCTGGCCATCTTGCTCTCATTAACATCAAATTTGTTTTTAAAATGTTTTTGTGGACACCCCGTAGCTTTTAATAATTAGATTAGCTACCGAGATGCGATCTTATCTCAAAACAGCATTTGATTGCGTCATTACGAGTCTAAGTCTGATTGGAAAATGCATTTGTGGATGAGGTTACAGATAACGATTATAATATAACGAGTTAAAATGAAAGTTGTTTAGAATTCAATACTCATATATTTTCTTATTAGAAAGTTTTTGAGTGCAGATTGCCTGAATTATCATGAGGTTAGTGACTTGAAATGGTGTGTGTGTGAGAGAGAGAGATATTTTATTTATTTTATTTTATTAATTCATTGCACCAGGGAGTCAGACATTACATGGACACACAAAAACACAATGGCAACATAATGCTTCATATGGAGAGAGAGGAGAGAGAGAGAGAGAGAGAGAGAGAGAGAGAGAGAGAGAGAGAGAGAGAGAGAACTACTTCATAATTCGGGCTAAGTGAAAAGCATCCTTTGAAAAAATAAAATATTTTTAGAAAGTTTAACTTTTTATCAGAAGACATGTAATGCCTAGGATTTGGGATTTTTCTTCGTAATTACTATTATTTTGGGGAAGAAATAGCAGTGTTTTCAATCTCTAAATCGATGGATTAAACAGTTTTTCTCGCTAGAAATCTTCATATTATGAAATTTAAGTTTATTAAACTCAACGATGACAGTTGGCAGTGTCAATGGAACAAGTATACAGTATTGTCATATGAATAGAGTTTATATCAAATATTTGTAAATAACCAATGGGACTGTTTGCTTCGAGCGACTGTTCTGTGTATAGATCGCTGAATTAGATTAACACAAAAGAACTTATTGGTTATCCACAGTGAAAGTGAGTACAGTTCTTCTGTTATGGGACCAGAGAGACAGATTTTTTGTAACATGAAAATTAAGGGAAAAAAGAGATTTCTGTGTGTGTTTTTTTATCTGTTCTGTGTATAGATCGCTGAATTAGATTAACACAAAAGAACTTATTGGTTATCCACAGTGAAAGTTGGTAAGGATTTTCTGCTTTGGAGCCATAAAGTATATATATATATATATATATATATATATATATATATATATATATATATATATATATATATGAGAATTAGGGAAAAAATAGACATTTCTGGATATATTTTGGTCTGTTCTGTGTACAAATCGCTGAATTGGATGAGCACAAATGAACTTATTTTTTTTAAGGGCTTTTCTCACCCTTTATCAATCTATGATGCGGAAGAGGTGTCCAGCTTTCTCACGAAACTAATTTTCTATTCGTTCTATTGTATATATTTACACTTTTAAAGGACTTTATTAACAAAATTTTCAAAGTTATTTTACAACTTAGGATGACCCGTGTACTCCCATATATCCGTTTT
>JAXCGZ010022689.1:0-12500 GCA_037179515.1 Halocaridina rubra | reverse complement strand
CCGCTTTGCACCTGTCAAGTGGCTTGCCAACAATGCTGCAGGAGTCTCCATCCCAGTGGCGAGGACCCTCTACATCCTACTACTTCGGTCAGTGGTTGACTATCTGTCTCCTGCCTTGTGTCAACTTCCTAAACCAGCTCTCGAGCCACTTGAAAAGTTCCAGAATCGAGTCATGAGATTTATCTTGGGATGTTCTCTCTCTACCCGTATTGTGAGTATGCAGTTGGAGCTCAACTTACCCCCTCTTGTGGAGAGGATTTATGCCAATGTGTCCTATTTTACTGTCAAGTGTCTTCACTACCCCTTTCTTGCTCCGTACTTCTCTGCTGTCATGAGGACGTCCCTTGATCCAGACGCACCCAGGCTCCCACTTCGAGCAGGAGGTCATAACCTTATCAGGGTGGTGAGTGACATTCTCCGTGGCCTTGACATCGACCTGCCAGTGCAGGCGGCTGTCCCAGATTTACCACCCTGGCGTGTCCCCCTCCCCGCTGTCACATATACACCGACCTCGAAGGATGTCTATCCCCCCTTGCAGAGACAGTTAGCTCTGGAGACTATCGCTGATGTATCCACGTCTGTCCCTGCAGCACACCACGTCTATGTTGATGGTTCTGTGCAAGCAGATGGGAGGGCGGCATGTGCTGTGTTTTCCCCACCATGGAGCCGCCTGTGCCGGCTGATTCATGGATTGGCCGTAGACTACCCACCTCGTCGAGCTCCACCTACTGTGAACTGAATGCCATCTTGGATGCCGTGACTCTCCTTGTTCGACGACGAGTGAATGGGGTAATAATTTGTGACTCCCAATCGGCCCTACAAGCCCTATCCTCGCCAAGACCTATCTGTGGCCGTACTGTGGGAAATATACTATGTCGCCTCGCAGCCGCTCGGGATGCTTCTCTTGTTGTGTCTTTTTTGTGGACTCCATCCCACATTGGGCTGACTGGCAACGACACAGCGGATCGTCTTGCCAAGGCGGCCTGTATGCTGGATGGGCATGCTGTGGACGCTGAGCCCTCCCTCCGATGCCTACGTAACATCATCTACTCAGCTGGGTTTGCCATGACGGTCCAGCGCAGGGACACGGAGAGGGCCAACAGTGTGTCCATACAGCACCATGATCACTTCCTTCACAGTCGCTACAAGTATCGCAGACGCGGGTTAATGGTGCGGAAAAACAATGTAGTTAGTGCTCGGCTCAGAATGGGGTATCGGCCTTTATGGCAGGTCTCCCAGACTCTAGATATGCCACAGTACACCTCCTGTAAATTATGCGACCGAACTAATGCTAACACTCTTGACCACTATTGTCTTCAGTGCCCCGCAGTGAGAGATGTTTTACCACGAGGTCAGAACTTAATACAGATCTGCTCATTTTTACTTAATGATGACAACCTTGATGTTATTCTTGCTCGTTTTCCTCACTTTGGTGGCCATTAATTATATTGAATTATACATATATTTTCTGTATGTTGCTATATAATTCTGTTTGTGCATTCTGCGTTTCTCTGAGCTTTACTTTTGCATATAATGTACTCTGTGCTGCCATTCTGTGAGTTGTGTGTTAGTATGCAGCAATGTTTTATCAATATGTACACCTCCCTGTAAACCATGTTCAATTCTTGATTTTATATCCATTTGAAGCATTATTTGTATGAACTCATGTAATGTCTGACGCCTTGGCGCAATAAATTAATAAAATAAAATAAAAATAATCTCTCTCTCTCTCTCTCTCTCTCTCTCTCGACTTCAACACTTCAGGATATTCTGTTCAGCGAACACGCTAAGCTGAAGAAAACAATACAAAGACTTTTCTTTTATTATTTTTAGGAGTCACGCTATTGAAATATTATCATGTCAGTGAACTGATCTCCCTACCTTCCTGAACTGGAAAGAGAGAGAGAGAGAGAGAGAGAGAGAAAGAGAGAATTCTTCACATCTATTACACGCATGTCGTGAATTCCGATTGAGAGAGAGAGAGAGATAGATAGATAGATAGATAGATAGAGAGAGAGAGAGAGAGAGAGAGAGAGAGAGAGAGAGAGAGAGAGAGAGAGAGAGAGAGAAAATTCAGCTCACGTATTCCCCGCATGTCGTAAGATCCGACTAGAAGGGATTGGGAAGCGAAAAGATAGCCATTGTTTCCCTCCCTGAGTTTTTCTCCCTGTCACGAAATGGTCGCCATTATTTCCTTCCCTGAGTTTTTCCCCCTGCCACATATAGCTAATGGAAAGGGTGAAGATAGGAAGGTGATGGAAGCCTATTTTGTCATCAGTTTTTTATATTAAATGTGACCATCCTGATGGCTTCAGTGTACAAAAAATGATGATGATGATGATGATTATTATTATTATTATTATTATTATTATTATTATTGTTTTTATTATTATTGCTATTATTGGATGAGGTAAAGATTAGCAACCCCCATTACGTTAATCACTTAAATTGTTAGGTTAGCTTAGCATAGGCAGTGACCTGACCTAACCTAACCTAACCATTTATTGTGTTATTTAATGTACTGGCTGTCACTAATATTTACCTGTCCTTTTATAATAATAATAATAATAATTATTATTATTATTGTTATTATTATTATTATTAAAACTGGCAAAGTGAATTCGATACCGTGATTGTTTCTTTGACAAGCTGTAAAAGCATTAACGTTATCCAGACACTTTATAGTAAGCTTAAATATAGAAATGATCTACATGTATTATTTTCAATCGCTTTCCGCCACTACCCGTTGTATTGATAGCGTTGCGGATGTTGACGTCACATGTAAATGCCCCATTTGAACCACGTGGAGTCTTAGTTGCCAAGTTTGGTATTTTTTTTTCCATAAATGGCCTTTTTTATGGAGAGACTGTCCTTTTTTATGCTCTAGAGTCTGGCAACCCTGACACTGGTGGTATATTGAACCAGGGTGACCAGACTTTGAGCCTAAAAATCGACAGACTTATTATAAAAAAGAACATTTATTTAAAAAAAAAATATGCCAGACCTGACAACCCTGAAAAGTTCTTAAGCCTTTGTAACGGTGTTTCATGATATATAAATTATAATGTTTATTTTTGTATTGATATAATTTGCATTTTGGCTTGAGTTTTAGTTCGCGTTTCTGTGTGGATTTTATTTGGATATTATTATTATTATTATTATTATTATTATTATTAGTAGTAGTAGTAGTAGTAGGAGTAGTAGTAGTAGTTTTGTTATTATTCCAGCTTTAAATTGAGTCTGTTGAAGTTGTTTAAAAAAAGTCGTAACACTACTGAATATAACTAACTTAACCCAACCTAACCTTTTATGAAATGTTGTCCTCAATAAATTATGTCATTATATTACAGTCTTGTCATGCATGTTTGATTTTTTTTGTATGGTTTTTAAATAAATTATTCCTTACCTTGTTTTTTTTTTCTAGCTTAAATTGACTTTTTTCTGCGACTATTTCCATTCACTGTTGAAATAACTTAAAACTAATACGCGTGGAGCACCTTAGAGAATCGAACACGGGACCTTCTGGGTAGAAACTAGGGACTGTGTCATCTAAGCCACATAAATATACCCTCGATACAATTGAATCATCTGTTCTCTAGAACAGTTAATATGTGAAACTTTTATTGAACGGGGACCACGTGCTTTTAACGTGGTGTGTTAGCTTAATAGCACAACAGAACCCTTCTCATTATGGACCTAGCTTATGTAAAGATATATCTCCATGAATTTCTGACACAGCCATCTAGCTATGGATTGGGAAGGAAGGAAGGAGAGAGAGAGAGAGAGAGAGAGAGAGAGAGAGAGAGAGAGAGAGAGAGAGAGAGAGAGAAAAGGTCATAACATCAAAGACCTTTGGGTGACCTGTAATGACAGTCTGCAGCTCACCAGCCTTCTGACTAAGGAGAACCCCCCCTCCCTTCCAGCTATTTTCCTGACCTCTCCCTTTTCCATATTCCACCCCCCCCCCACTTTTTCACTTGGTTTTTCTATACCGTTAACAATTTCCCCCTACCACTCCTTCCTGACGGTGTTATCCCACCTCCCTCTCTCTCTCTTAAGTCTTTTATTCCTCTATCCTATGTTTGGATTAGGTAGAGATTAGCGACCCCAGAACAATATAATTACTCGGTTAATTGTAAAATTAGTCTAGCTAGGTTCGACATATACCAATTCTAATCATCTTCATTTAACCTAATCTAGCAATTTACGGGGTTATTTAAAATTTTTGGGGTCACTAATATTTACCTGATCCCTATATTTTTCCTCAACTCTTCCCCATAATCTCTATTCCCCATAACGTGAATGATTTATTCCCATCTCCAATTATTCCTATTTTTCCACTCTTCCTTCCTTACCTCCCCTGCCACTCACCAGCGCCTGTTATTAATGGCTGATTTGTCTCCCACACTTTGCATTTGGAGAGGTTTCAAAGGTTTGCATACCGGGGCAATAATTCTTTTGTCATGTGGCGCCACACCTCCTTGCGTTTTGAGAGGTCTCGAGTTTTGTATTCTGGGGCAATAATTCTTTTGTCATGTGGCACCACACCTCCTTGCGTTTGAAGAGGTCTCGAGGTTTGTATTTCGGGCAGATAATTCTTTTGTCATGTGGCGCCACACCTCCTTGCATTTGGAGTCTCAAGGGTTCGTATTCCGGGGCAATAATTCTTTTGTCATGTGGCGCCACACCTCGTTGGATTTAGAGAGGTCTCGAGGTTCGTATTCAGGGGCAATAATTCTTTATTCAAATGGCATCCCATCTCCATGGATTTGGAGAGGTCTCGGGTTTCGTATTCAAGGGCAATAATTCTTTATTGAAATGGCATCCCATCTCTTTGCACTTGGAAAGGTCTCGAAGTTCGTATTCCAAGGCGATAATTCTATTGACATCTGACGCCAGTCCCCCTTCCCCTCTCAGGACATTTTGGGACTGTGAACTATTTTTGAATATTATTGTGACACTGGGACGGGCAAAGAATATTGCCCTCATTGGGCCCGGGCATCAAGAAGACAAATCAGTGAAAAACCAATTACTGTTTATGTATGCACCCTGCTTCGTCACATATAAAATATACGTCAAAACTTAAGCATGGGCTTGTGGCACACCCTGTCAACTTAGCAGACAAGTGTGTATATAATATAAAGTTTATACGAATGTAAATAAAATAGAGGATAAAGCTGAAGCATGACCGTATACTAAACTCAGTCTGCTTAGCAGGGTAAGTGTGTGCCTTGAAATGTGTGTGGGTAGTGGTGGAGCAGTACTTTTATTTACACGAGTGTCTGTTAGAAGAAAAATAGCTGTTCCTCGGTCCTAGAAAAAATATAATGTTCATTCATACATACATACCTGATACATGTGCTACCTTTGGATATTAATAAATGCACAATGGCCATGTCGCTGCTACAATGGAAAAAAATGAAGTTTCAAAATATTTGTATTTGTAGACACGGTTGCTATAGCTGTCTATATTTTCACATGTTGTCATCTTTAATTCATCTTCCGAATTGTAAAGTGATGAGTCCATTATATTTGTTAGTATTAAGGGGAGTTTACACGGTCAAACGGTTCGTCGAACGCGGTTCGACAGACAAGTGTTTGAAGTGATGCTCGAACGTGTGAACGGGGTACTTGGTTGCCGAACACGTTCGACAAACGTGTTAGACAACCAAATACCCCCGTTCACACGTTCGAACTTCACTTCAAACACTTGTCTGTCGAACCGAGTTCGACGAACCGTTTGACCGTGTAAACCCCCCTTTATTTTTATTTACCCATGGCGAACACCCATTGTTTAAGGGCTTTTCATGCTTGATCGCAACGTTGGATCTTAAATAATTGCGTCGTTGCAAAGCTGCCTGAATTGCAGGAATAATTTATTTATTTATTTCTTTTTATTTATTTATTTATTTTATTTATTTTAATTCCTGAAGGACTGTGTGGGGATATCAGATAATGCAAAAAGAGGAAAAGTAGTTAAGATATCTGGCATTTCTCACCTGTTTCATCAGCACAGGTTTTGAATACACACACACACACACACACACACACACACACACACACACACACACACACACACACACACACACACACACACACACACACACACACACACACACACACACACACACACACACACACACACACACACACACACACACACACACACACACACACACACACACACACACACACACACACACACACACACACACACACACACACACACACACACACACACACACACACACACACACACACACACACACACACACACACACACACACACACACACACACACACACACACACACACACACACACACACACACACACACACACACACACACACACACACACACACACACACACACACACACACACACACACACACACACACACACACACACACACACACACACACACACACACACACACACACACACACACACACACACACACACACACACACACACACACACACACACACACACACACACACACACACACACACACACACACACACACACACACACACACACACACACACACCCCCCCCCCCCCACACACACACACACACACACACACACACACACACACACACACACACACACACACACACACACACACACACACACACACACACACACACACACACACACACACACACACACACACACACACACACACACACACACACACATATATATATAATCCAGCCACTTATTCCTGGGGTTAAAATGATGATAGTAATAATAATGATACTACTACTACTACTAATATTAATTATAATGATAATACGGTAATAATGATAATGATTATAATTACTCATAAAAATAATGATAAAATTATTCCAAGTATTATTATTACTATTATTACTATTATTATTATTATAACAATAATAATTATTGTAGTCCATATCGTGGTTAAACATAAAAAGCAGGTTAAAATCACTATAATTGCGCGTGAGTTTTATTAAGAAGACCATGGCGATGACATTGTAATGGCTGTTACGAGCAGAGAGTAATTACCCCCCCCCCCATTACAGCTGTTTCTTAATGATTATCATGTGTACAAAGATGTTGACTTTACAAGTGTTTTGATTTTTTAACAAGAAGTGATATAGTTATGTTTATCATGTAATTTGTCTATTCCCGTAATTAGCGTAATTACTGCGTAATTATTTCTGTCTTGTAATAAAACATAGTTATTTTATCTTTGCACTCATTCAAGCAGATGTAAATGTGAGAGAGATATAATTATTGAATGTGCTGAAGACCTTTGGGCCGTCTAGGTTAATTTTGAAGAGACGAATATTTTTTTTTTTTTAAATCCTTGTTACCAGTTTGGTCTTGTAGTCACCGTGGCTCAAGCGGTAGCGTCCGCGACTCTTAGGCGTCAGGTCGAGGGTTCGCGCCCCGTCACGGTCTGAGGTTAGCGAGGGCATGCACTGAGAGTAGCGATTACATCTGCCAAAACAAGTCCTTCGCAAGAAGGCAACCGTCCTAGCCCTTGGTAGAAAAGGGAGTCCGTGACGTAAAACCGGAACAGAACAGTTACGAGTTTGGTCTTGAAATATTTACAGATTTACAACCGGATCAGGTAAGGATTAGCCACCCCAGTTCGTTAAATATCGCCATATATTGTTAGGTTAGGTTAGGGAAGGCTAAACATGAACTTAATTTAACCTCACCTGACCTTACTTAACCTAAGTTATCAGAAGGAATTACGAGTTTATTTATTGTACTGGGGATCGTTAATCTACCTAGTGCTATTCCACCCCTTAGGGTGGACAAGATTAAGTGGTAAATAGGTTTGGTTTCGGTTTTACGTCACCAACTCCCTTTTATACTAAGGACTAGGACGGTTGCCTTCTTACGAAGGACTTGTTTTGGCATATGTAATCGTTACCCTGAGTGTATGCCCTTACTAACTTCAGTCCGTGACGGGGCGCGAACCCTCGACCTGCCGCCTCTGAGTCGCGGACGCTACCATTTTGCCACGGAGACTACATTAAGATCACATACAAAATGAGAAATAAAGTTATCGTTTTTTTTTTCTCCTGCCGTAGGCTTTAGAATAAGATAAATAAGATCAGGGATGTGAGATATTACAGCTGTTGTAAGGTTAGGTTGGACAGATTTTTTTAAAGATTTAAACTAGGATGTACGACATTGAAAAAAGTACATGATCCTATAGCAACTTTTGTTGAAATTATTAGATTTATTTTAGTGTTGTGGGTGACCCAAGCAGGGTGGAAGGGGGGGGGGAGACGCGGCAACCCTCTATCCCCAAGGAGCTGAGAGGAGTAGTTGAGGTGTGTATATGACAACAATGACAACCTTTGTGGGGATTATAAAAGTTTATTTTCACCTTTGGATCATCGCTTTTATTTTGGTTTTGGGGAGTTTTCCACAATGTGTTGACCTTCGTGGATATTGTCAAAGTTTATTTTAGTTTTGGGAGAATTCATGCATTTTTTGGTCATGAAATATTCCACAAAGTAATCATACCAGTGTAGATTAAAAGTCAATATTAACCTTACGAACCTTGGCGTGAGCTTAGTTTATTGAAAATATTCCACAGATAAACAAGTCTGTGGAGATTTCATCATCATCATCATCATTATTATCATTATTATCATCACCATCATCATCTATGGGCCATACCCACTGGACTTCGGCAACGATGGAGCGCCACCTGACCCTGTCTCATGTTAATTGCAATAGTTCTGCAGGCTTAAGATGTCCTCCCGCCAGTCTCGTCACACCATCCATATATTTCTCTCTTTGGCTTCCTCTTGCTCAGTTCAATAGAATCCAAAGGATCATAGTTACCAGTTTGGTTCTGGGGAATATTCCACAATTTAGTATTTTTTGAGATAAAGAAATGTTCCTTTTAGGCTTTGTATTAATGGCACCAGTTTTGGCCTAAGGACTATTCCACAATTAGGTAACAATGGTTGAGATTAAAAGTTTAATTTTGGTCTTAGTTTTAATATTTCTCTTCTTGTTATATTTACTCAGTTATCTATTGTTATATGTTGTTTTATTCCTTTATTTGTTCTCTCTCTCTCTCTCTCTCTCTCTCTCTCTCTCTCTCTCTCTCTCTCTCTCTCTCTCTCTCTCTCTCTCTCTCTCTCTCTCTCTCTCTCTCTCTCTCTCTCTCTCTCTCTCTCATGCTCAGCTAGTATAAGTAGACGATTAAATATATTTATTTATTTTTACATCTCTTGTATTGTTTTATAGAGGGGGATGTCAACCCCCACAACCTCACTTAAGAGGGGGGTTAGTCATAAGAATGAGGTTTTTAGAGTGCCTTTGACCCCGGAAACGCATGAGGTGGGAGTGCCTGTTATCTCTTAACGGGAGATTAATTTAAGATGCTTCTCTTTAAGCAGAACCTTGATGCCATGATATTTGCACATCCGTTTCGTCTATTGAAAAAAAGAATTTAAGTCGAGGTCAATTTCGGGTCATGTTGGCTCACACTATACCGTAATATATTCTCTCTCTCTCTCTCTCTCTCTCTCTCTCTCTCTCTCTCTCTCTCTCTCTCTCTCTCTCTCTCTCTCTCTCTCTCTCTCTCTCTCTCTATATATATATATATATATATATATATATATATATATATATATATATACATACATACATACAGAACATAAGAACCTAAGAATAGGGGACACTGCAACATGCCTACTGGCACACACGAGGCAGCTCCATTTATATATATATATATATATATATATATATATATATATATATATATATATATATATATATATATATATATATATATAAAGCAATTATTTTTATTATTTTTAGGCTTCTCGTCCGCATTTTAATTATTCCTTCGAAGTTTTTTCCATTATTTTCCTTATATATTTTTTTCTTTCTCATTGTTTACCGTCTGTTTATATTTAACTCCTCTATATTTTATTCTCTGTTTTTCTCATGTTATTAATTAACTGCGTCCTCTTCCTTCGTTTATCTACCTTCCTTTCTACCCCTTTTTCTTCTTCTTTTTAATATGTTTTTCTTCTATTACTGCTAATGTTATTTGTTTTCCCTTTTCCTGTTCCCAGTTGACTGTCATTCTCTTTTCATTACTTTCATTTCCTCTTTTTGACGTTATTATTTTTCATATTTGATTTCGTTATTGCCAAGTAATAGTCCCCATTTGGGGGGTGGACACAGATTGACTCAATCTGGGGAATGAAGGCTGGATACCTTGTCTATCGCTCCGACGTGGGGTTGAACGGGGGTTCGTCACCTCCAGAGTCGAGCATTCTACCATCACGCTACAGCTGTCCCAATTGAGTATGGTTTCGGGTTTACGTCACGAACTCCCTTTTCAACTAAGGGCTAGGACGGTTGCCTTCTTGCGGAGGACTTGTTTTGGCAGATGTAATCGTTACCCTGAGTGTATGCCCTTACTAACCTCAGTCATTGACGGGGCGCGAACCCTCGACCTGCCGCCTCAGTGTCGCGGACGCTACCATTTAGCCACGGACTCTACATGTCCCCAATTGAGTATGGCACCTCAATGGAAAAAGATTTTTCTCACCTTTATGGCGTGCCAGAGCGGCCTGACAGAATGCATCCAATTATTTTTTGACTCTTTGCCTGTCATTGCATTCAGTAATTATAGTTTACTAATGCCAGGGCAATTACAGGCACAAGAAATTACAGTGAAGTTTAATAAAATATTCTTTGTCATCAGATCAGGATGTGTAGATCCTCTAATTTTGAGTCATTATGGACGCATAGTTCATGGTGTGTGTGTGTGTATTTTCCACTAATTCTTTGCATGGCAAGGTTGACATTATGTGTTATTGTGAGGATTGTGTAATTTGCAATTACGTTGGCGGAATGATAGTATTGCTCATCTTAATTACGAAATTGATGGTGATTATGATGATGATGATGATGAGCAGGGGAGAGATTTTTTAATGGGGAAGTTCATAGTGAGATTGATATTTACTTATGATTATTAAAAGGATTTAGGATTATCATGAGATTTTCTTTTACTTCCATAGTGAGATTTATATTTGTGTTAATAATGTCTTTTGTTATGAATAACTCACGTGATTTGAAGACGGCTAGTTATCTAGTGGTTTTTGGCTAGTAAAGTGGCTATAAATAGCCGAAAACGCAGGACCACAATTTGATATCCTTGAAAAGGCGAAAATTTATCATACTTAATGAGTTAAAAGATGTCTCGCTTGCTAATGTATTTTATATTTCTTTATATTTCATTTCCCCTGAGAGAGGGGGGCAAGAATACTTCCTCCGCGTTCCCCTGCGTATCGTAAATGTCGACTAAATGTTTTGGAGCGAGGGGACTGGGTATGACCACCTCTGTATTTTCTTCCCTCAGGGAGTTAAGGTATTTTGTAGTCACCTTGGCTCAAGCGGTGGTAGCGTCCGCGACTCTGAGGCGGCAGATCGATGGTTCGCGCCCCGTCACGGTCTGAGGTTAGCAAGGGCATGCACTCAGGGTAATGATTACATCTGCCAAAACGGCCTTCGCAAAATAAAAAAAGGGGACCGTCCTAGCCCTTGGTAGAAAAGGGAGTCCGTGACGTAAAACCGGAACAAGAGAGTTAAGGTATTTTGCTTTGACTCAGGCATTCCCCTTATAAGAGGGGAATATGACTCTTTTATATAGTTAGATTATGTCAAATACGAGAGAAAGTGTTGATTCAAGTCCTTGGTAGAAAAGGGAGTCCGTGACGTAAAACCGGAACATAATAAATAAACATGTTAAATTTTGTTTGTCGTAAGAGTCGATTAAATGGGGGTGTAGCAAAGGGACTGGAAATCCCCTCCTTTGTATTTTCTCTTCCCTGAGAGTTCAGAGTTGTTGCCTTTACTCAGCCACTCCCCATATAAGGGGAAAAATGGCTCATGTATATAGATACTGACAAATAAATAAATACATTCCTTGTATGCGGACCTTAATGTTCGGGTTTTACGTCACGGACTCCCTTTTCTACCAAGGACAAGGACGGTTGCCTTCTTGCGAAGGACTTGTTTTGGCAGATGTAATCGTTACCCTGAGTGCATGCCCTTTGCTAACCTCAGACCGTGACTGGGCGCGAACCCTCGACCTGACGCCTCAGAGTCACGGACGCTACCGCTTGAGCCACGGTGACTACTGTATGCGGAGCTTAATACCAGTGATTATTAAAGAAATATTTTCTTTCATGTTCATATACCGCTATAGCGTAACTGGTAAAGTGCTCGACTTGGGAGGTCATGGGTCCTCGCTCGATCCCACTGTGGGGCTATAGGAAGGACATCCCACCTTTATCCCCTAACTTCAATCCATCTGTGCCCATCCCCAAATGGGGTCTAATAGTGGTACATAAAAAAAAAAAAAAAAAAATCTGCCCGTAAATAATAGTCCGTTGTGAGCCGAAGTGACTCTCTCGTTTTATGTTTTTTGTTTATCTTCTTCTTATCTGTGGATACAGCTCTCGGTATCTCCGTCAGGTTG
>JAXCGZ010022688.1:170000-193398 GCA_037179515.1 Halocaridina rubra | reverse complement strand
ACTAAGTTGAGTGAGGACATAAACAGTGTCACAGTTTTTCCTAAGGGCTTCAGAATACTAAGGGTTGAAAGATCTGAGAGGACTGGTGGAGGGATAGCACTGCTCATAAGTGAAAGGATTCAAGTTGAAGAAATAAACTTGGCTATAGAAAGTGAGTTCAAGGAATTTCTTGTTGCTCGCATTAATACTGGGTCAGAGAGCATTATAATAACTGTTGTATACAACCCACCAAGGAACCAAAATAGGCTTGAAGTTTATGAGGAAAGTCATATATGTACTATTGAAGTCATAAACCCAGTTGTTAACATGGCACGGGAAAAAAAATGTAGGATTTTTATTATGGGAGACTTTAATCATAAAGAGATAAATTGGATAAATCTTGACCCACACAGTGGTGAGGACTCTTTCGGGGCAAGATTTCTAGATTGCGTACAAGGGAATTTCCTACACCAACATGTAATGGAACCAACAAGGGCCAGGGGTGGGGATGAGCCATCACTACTTGATCTAGTGTTCACAGATAATGTGTCGGATATTGAAAAAATTGAGTATGAACCACCAATTGGAAAGAGTGACCACTGTGTGTTGTTGATGGAGTATATCATTGAAGATATTCTTCCTGAGAGTAGAGGCACTGAGGACATGAGGAGGAACTATCCGAAAGGAGATTACATCAAAATGAATGAGCTTTTAGCAGTTATTGACTGGAGAACTTTATTTTACAACAAATCTGTATAAGAAATGTATGACATCTTTTGTGAGAAATATGGGAAGATAGTAGATTGCTGCATACCTGTCACCAAAGTAGGTGTAATTCATGCCAGAGAGAAATGGTTCGATAATGGGTGTAAAAGAGGTAAGGAGTGGAGAGACAAAAGCTGGAAAAGGTATAGGAGGAGAAAAAACATAAATGCCTGGCAAACCTACAAAAGAGCAAGAAATGACTACCTAAGTAAAAGGAGAGAGGCAGAGAGAGACTATGAGAGGGACATCACCAGGAAGGCTAAAGAAAATCCCATGCTTTTCCACAGCTTTATCAGAGGAAAACTGAAGGTAAAAGAACAGGTTTTAAGGCTAAAGAGAGCGGATGGAAGCATCACTGAGACGGATGAAGAGATCTGCAAAGAATTGAACAAGGAGTTTCAGTCAGTATTTACAGTAGAAAATACCCCACCCCCTCAGATTGCAGTGATAGAAGCTCAAGGGCCGGTATTAGAGAACATCAACCTTACAGCCACAGAGGTATGCAAAGCGCTGATGGATTTAGATGTTCATAAAGCTACAGGTCCTGATGACATATCCCCTCATGTGCTTAAAAAATGCGCAAACACAATATCAGTGGCACTAAGTATCATATTTAAGGAGTCACTGGAGTCGGGGGAGATTCCAAGATGCTGGAAACAAGCAAATGTGATACCTATCTTCAAAAAGGGAAGGAGGGATACGGCTCTGAACTATAGACCAGTTTCCTTGACCAGCATAGTTTGCAAAGTTATGGAGAAACTACTAAGGAAACATATCTCTCTTCACTTGGAATCCTTCAAATTTTTGTCAGTGAGGCAACATGGCTTCAGAGAAGGTAGATCAACAGTAACAAACTTATTGAAATTTTATGATGAGGTAAGCCAAATCTTACAGGAAAGAGAGGGCTGGGCAGATTGCATATTCCTAGACTTCCAGAAAGCGTTTGACACTGTTCCACATGGGAGACTTATTAGGAAGCTGCAATCAATGGCTAGAATAGGTGGAAATGTTTTGGAATGGATAAAAACTTACTTAGAAGGAAGGGAACAGAGGGTTAGAGTAAGACTCTCAGTGTCTGAATGGAGAAGAGTTAGTAGTGGAGTTCCACAGGGTTCAGTTTTAGGGCCACTTTTGTTCCTTGTATATGTAAATGACCTACCAGAGTCTGTAAATTCATTCATGAATATGTTTGCAGATGATGCAAAGATTGTGAAGAAAGTAAAAAACGAGAACAATGGTAGAGAACTTCAGGAGGATCTAAATAATCTGCATGAGTGGTCAGAAAAGTGGCTAATGAAATTCAATACTTCAAAATGTAAGGTAATGAGAATGGGTACAAGTGCAAGAAGGCCCAAGCTTGACTACTCAGTGGCTGGAGTACAACTTCAAGAGACAGAAAATGAGAGAGATCTAGGAGTAAACATACTGGCAGATTTGTCTCCAGAAATACATATAAATGGCATAGTAAGGGCAGCATATGCATTCTTATCAAATGTAAGGGTAGTCTTCAGGCACATGGACAAGGAAATGTTCAGAAATATTTATGTAACCTATGTGAGGCCAAAACTCGAATATGCAGCCCCCTTTTGGAATCCGCACTTGAAAAAGCACATAGCTAAGCTTGAAAAAGTTCAAAGACATGCCACGAAACTGGTGCCAGAAATACGCAATCTCAGCTATGATGAGAGGCTGAGAGAATTAGACTTACCATCACTCGAAGCTAGAAGAGTGAGGGGGGATATGGTGACAGTCTTCAAATTCCTTCATGGTTATGATAGAGTGGATAGGGATCGATATTTTGATATGGCTGGCTCTAGAACTAGAGGTCATAGTTTGAAGCTTGGTAAGAAAACTTCTTTGCAGGATGTAAGGAAATACTTTTTTCAGTGTAAGAGTAGTTGATAATTGGAATTGGCTAAGCGAGGAGGTAGTTAATGGTATCTCAATCCATAGTTTTAAGGACAGGTATGATAAGTATCACTAAGTCTAAAATGGAACCGATGAGGAGACGGGAAGATACGAGCTTTGGGCTCTTTCCCGTAAACACAATTAGGTAATCACACACACACACACACACACACACACACACACACACACACACACACACATATATATATATATATATATATATATATATATATATATATATATATATATATATATATATATATATATATATATATATATATATATATATATATAAGTCCAAGCTGTTAGCATACAGCACTAAATAGTAAGGAAGCCCATCAGTGAAACAAAACTTATAAAACAATGCTATATTTCGGATCCTAACTGGATCCCTTCTCAAGCACAACTGTTGTGCTTGAGAAGGGATCTAGGTAGGATCCGAAATATAGCATTGTTTTATGTTTTGTTTCACTGATGGGCTTCCTTACTATATATATATATATATATATATATATATATATATATATATATATATATATATATATATATATGCATACAGAGAGAAAGAGAGAGAGAGAGAGAGAGAGAGAGAGAGAGAGAGAGAGAGAGAGAGAGAGAAGCCACCAAGTGGCAGGAAAGACACTACAGGCTGCTTGTTCAAGCTTAGCAAGCATAAGCCATACACTGCCATACACCATGAGAGAATAAGCAGACAGAGACTGACAGGATTTGAGAGCAGACATAATATTCAGAGGATTCATTCTGGGCCTCAATTACTTAAGTTATGAGAAACTAACTGCATTAACCTATAATAATTAACATGTTGCATAAGATGATAAATTGAGAGTAAGGATGATGGCATTAACTAAATACACTTGTGTGATGTAGAAATGTATAACGTATTCAGTGATTAATAGTTGTTGTTTTATGGCTTCTAAGCAAACCGTATGAATAAAAAACGAGTGTGCAATGTGGCCCTTTCCTTTATCACCAACCATTAAAACTTGACTGCCTTAAAGGAGTCAATAGTTTGCGTAAAGCCTAGAGGGAGATGATGAAGACCAGATGCTGAGGAGATGACCGCTAGCTACATCACAGTGGAGAGACTACTGGGACGAAGTAAACAGTCTCAATGAGTCAGGGTGGTGGGCGACCGTGAGTGAAACATAATGGCATAAGTGTATGAGCAATAACTTCTGAGAGAGGATCGAGAATAGATGCAGAAGTCTACGGGAGTGATACACAATATTTCAACGACAAAATCTCCCATAGTAAATACATTTTCAGCTGCTAATAGAAAGATGAGTCTCACCCCGGATGATAAACAGAGGATCGCCTGAGAACTGGTGTATGGAGAAACAGACGAATACTGTATTGTGTAGCAAGTGTGCCGGCGGCCTTAGGAGTGAACAATTAAGGTGTAAACATAGTGAATACTGATTGAACATTATTGGGGATGTGCTGAAGGCCTCAGCAGACCTAAGGATTAATTCTCGCAATGGGAGGAGTGTGCTAAAATATATATATATATATATATATATATATATATATATATATATATATATATATATATATATATATATATATATATATATATATATATATATATATATATATATATATATATATTCTTCTTCGTCTACATCTTTTCCCGCATTTATGTGGGGTCGAGGTTTCTGGCCAATGTTCTCCAAAATGTTCCTGTCCCATACCTCATCACCCAACAAACCTTTAGACTTCAGGTCGTCATTGATGCAATCCATCCACCTACGCTTTGGTCTCCTCCTCCCTCTCCTACCCTGTCTATCCATTTCCATCACCCTCCTCCCAACATACTGTTCATCCCTCCTAACGACATGACCATACCATCTTAGTCTACTTTCTTGTTTCTTATCTGATTTTTATCTAACTTTTGATTTACCTCTAATTACCTCATGTCTGATCTTATCGCTTCTTGTCACCCCACACATCCATCTCAACATCCTCATCTCTGCCATATCCAGTTTTTTCTCTTGTGTCTTCTTTATTGCCCATGTCTCTGCTCCATACATCATCGCAGGTCTCACAACTGTCTTATGCACTTTACCCCTCAACTTAATCCATATTCTCCTGTCGCACAGCACCCCAGACACTTTCTTCCAATTCCTCCATCCCGCCTGTATTCTGTGGGTTATTTCTGACTCTAGGTCACCATCCTCTGCTACTGTTGATCCCAAATACTTGAACTTTTCAACTCTTTTCAACACCTCCCCCTGCAAATTGACCTCCCCAGCCTCATCAAACTCTCTACTTCAAGTACTCTGTCTTCTTCCTGCTGATTCTCAGTCCTCTATCCTTCATCACTCTTCTCCACTCCTCAAGGTTCTCCTGCACTACCTCTCGTCTGTTGCTACACAGTACAATGTCATCTGCAAAGAGCATACACCATGGTGACTGATCTCTAATACCCTGGGATACTACATCCAAGACCAGATCAAATAGATATGGACTCAGAGCAGACCCTTGATGCAGACCAACATTTAATGAGAGACTTTTTGTGAAGTCAATACTGCTCTTAACATTTGCCTCTGCCCTCTCATGCATATCTTGAATGATTCTTACATATTTCTCGGGGACTCCCTTTTTTTCTAATACACCTCCACACCTCTTGACATGGTACTCAATCATATGCCTTTTCCAGGTCAATAAAGACCATATGCAGTCCTTTCTGTTTTTCCCGATGCTTTTCCATTACTTGTCTTAAGACAAATATGACATCCACTTTCCCTCTTCCCGGCATGAAGCCAAACTGTTCATCCCCAATTGTCGTTTCCTCTCTGAGTCTCCACTCTATGATCTTCTCCCATGTCTTCATAGTATGACTTAGCAACTTTATACCTCTATAGTTTCCACACTCCTGAATGTCTCCCTTCCCTTTATAGATTGGGATGATTAGGCTTCCTCTCCACTCCTCTTGCATCTTTTCCTGACTAAAGATCTTTTGCATTAAGTCCCACAAGATATCTATGCCTTCCTCTCCAAGACTCTTCCATACCTCCACCTTATCAGGTCCTGCTGCCTTTCCATTTTTCATTTTCCTTACTGCCCACTCTACCTCTCTTCTAGTCACTGTTGTTGTAACTGCTTCAATTGGAAGTCCATCTTCAAATACTGCTCTTGGGTTCTCTTCATTTAGTAATCCTTCAAAATATGTTTCCCATCTGCTTTTTTTTTTCATCCTCTTCTGCTAGAACTACTCCATGGTTATCCTTTATTTGTCTTACTTGGGTCAAGTCTCGGATGCAGCATCTCGGGCCTTGGCAATTCGCAATATTTCTTCTCTTCTTCTGGTGTTTCCAGCTCTTCATAGACTTCATTCAATGTTTCTGCCTTTGCTTTTGCTACTGCTCTCCTTGCCTCCTTCTTTGCCTGCTTGTACTCTTCTTTATCCTGCTCCAGGCCTGATAAATCTGGCTTTTTCTTAGCTTCTTTCTTGTTCTTCACCCATTCTTGCACTTCCTCATTCCACCGCCATGACTCTTTATCATTTGGGGGTTTCCTTCCTGATGACTTCCAAGTACCTCCTCACCAACCCTCAAAATCACCTTACTATTCTCTGTCTACCATTCTTGTACATCCTCATGCAACCTTATCGCTTCCAACACTCTTCCCTTAAACATAGCTCTCAGCTCTGCATCTTTCATTCTCCACCATTTTATCTTTAGGCCCATCCTCGGCTTCTTACTTTTCCTACATTTCCTGAGCCTGCAATCAGTTAATACTATCCTATGTTGCACTGCTACACTCTCCCCATTTATTACTTTTCAGTTGCTAATCTCCTCCAGATGGTCTCTCCTACACAACAATAAATTTATCTGGCCCTCCCTCCCACCACTACTGTATGTAACCAATCTGTTTTCCTTTTTCTCAGAGAATGTGTTGACCAATGCCAGATCAAATGCCACTCCAAAATCAATCACTCTCTCTCCCCCCTCATTTCTCTCGCCCACCCCCCAGCCCTCATGAACTCGACCTATCCCAGCCCTCCCAATTCCCAAGTGGCCGTTGGTCTGCATGCCTGCTGGCTAGTACAGTGGTAACGCGCTGGCTTCGCATTCACGAGGTCGAAAGATCGGTTCCCGTCCAAGACCGAGAGTTTAAGCTGTTTCCTGGCAGGAACTGCTGTGGTTGGGCAACCACAGTGGGGGGTTGGGGCTTGCCCCCGGCTGACAAATACCCATTGTATTGTAATGGATATAAAGGTTTATTATTATTATTATTATTATTATGGGAATTGTTCTAAGCTCCTGGTCCATCTCCTCCCAAAATACATCCTTCTCCTCCACTGTACAACAAGTTTGTGGGGCATAGGCACACACCACATTGACTACCATTTCTCCCAGTCCCAGCTTTAAACTCATAATTCTGTCACTCTTTCTATTCACACCAAGTAAGCTTTCCTTCAGGTCTTTGGTTAGAATTATTCCTACACCTTTCCTCCCTTCCTCATTTGCTCCACAATAGAAAAATTTGCCACCCTCACTCAGTTCCCTCACCTTATTTCCTTTCCACCTTGTTTCCTGCACACACAGCACGCCAGGTCTCCTCCTCTCCATCAAGTCCACCAATTCTCGCCCTTTCTCAGTCATCGTCCCCACATTAAGAGTTCCCACCAGCAGCACCTAATCTGACACTCTCCCTCCAGCTTGCCTCTTTAACCCAGCAAGCCCATGACTGGGTAGCCCTTGCTGCCTTTCCGGAGGGGTTTGGCAAAGCCCCAACGCGTCGCCGACGGGGAACACCCTAGTATGGTAATTATTCTCGTTATCTGTACTGGCCATATTTTGGTTTTGGCAAAATTTTTATGGCCGGATGCCCTTCCTGCCGCCAACCCTCCCCATTTACCCGAGCTTGGGACCGGCACCAAGTTGAGGCTGGCTTGCCCCCTCAGTGGCTTGGTTATATATATATATATATATATATATATATATATATATATATATATATATATATATATATATATATATATATATATATATATATATATATATATATATATATATATAAATATCGATCCCTATTAACTCTATCATAACCATGAAGGAATTTAAAGACTGTCACCATATCCCCCCTCACTCTTCTAGCTTCGAGTGATGGTAAGCCTAATTCCCTCAGCCTCTCATCAAAACTGAGATTGCGTATTTCTGGCACCAGTTTCGTGGCATGTCTTTGAACTTTTTCAAGCTTAGCTATGTGCTTTTTCAAGTGCGGATTCCAAAAGGGGGCTGCATATTAGAGTTTTGACCTCACATAGGTTACATAAATATTTCTGAACATTTCCTTATCCATGTGCCTGAAGGCTACCCTTACATTTGATAAGAATGCATATGCTGCCCTTACTATGCCATTTATATGTATTTCTGGAGACAAATCTGCCAGTATGTTTACTCCTAGATCTCTCTCATTTTCTGTCTCTTGAAGTTGTACTCCAGCCACCGAGTAGTCAAGCTTGGGCCTTCTTGCACTTGTACCCATTCTCATTACCTTACATTTTGAAGTATTGAATTTCATTTGTCACTTTTCTGACCACTCATGTGTGCTTACCTAATTGTGATTACCTAATTGTGATTACGGGAAAGAGCTCAAAGCTCGTATCTTCCCGTCTCCTCATCGGTTCCATTTTAGACTTAGTGATACTTATCATACCTGTCCTTAAAACTATGGATTGAGATACCATTAACTACCTCCTCGCTTAGCCAATTCCAATTATCAACTACTCTTACACTGAAAAAGTATTTCCTTGCATCCTGCAAAGAAGTTTTCTTACCAAGCTTCAAACTATGACCTCTAGTTCTAGAGCCAGCCATATCAAAATATCGATCCCTATTAACTCTATCATAACCATGAAGGAATTTAAAGACTGTCACCATATCCCCCCTCACTCTTCTAGCTTCGAGTGATGGTAAGCCTAATTCCCTCAGCCTCTCATCAAAACTGAGATTGCGTATTTCTGGCACCAGTTTCGTGGCATGTCTTTGAACTTTTTCAAGCTTAGCTATGTGCTTTTTCAAGTGCGGATTCCAAAAGGGGGCTGCATATTAGAGTTTTGGCCTCACATAGGTTACATAAATATTTCTGAACATTTCCTTATCCATGTGCCTGAAGGCTACCCTTACATTTGATAAGAATGCATATGCTGCCCTTACTATGCCATTTATATGTATTTCTGGAGACAAATCTGCCAGTATGTTTACTCCTAGATCTCTCTCATTTTCTGTCTCTTGAAGTTGTACTCCAGCCACCGAGTAGTCAAGCTTGGGCCTTCTTGCACTTGTACCCATTCTCATTACCTTACATTTTGAAGTATTGAATTTCATGTGTGCTTACCTAATTGTGATTACCTAATTGTGATTACGGGAAAGAGCTCAAAGCTCGTATCTTCCCGTCTCCTCATCGGTTCCATTTTAGACTTAGTGATACTTATCATACCTGTCCTTAAAACTATGGATTGAGATACCATTAACTACCTCCTCGCTTAGCCAATTCCAATTATCAACTACTCTTACACTGAAAAAGTATTTCCTTACATCCTGCAAACAAGTTTTCTTACCAAGCTTCAAACTATGACCTCTAGTTCTAGAGCCAGCCATATCAAAATATCGATCCCTATTAACTCTATCATAACCATGAAGGAATTTAAAGACTGTCACCATATCCCCCCTCACTCTTCTAGCTTCGAGTGATGGTAAGCCTAATTCCCTCAGCCTCTCATCAAAACTGAGATTGCGCATTTCTGGCACCAGTTTCGTGGCATGTCTTTGAACTTTTTCAAGCTTAGCTATGTACTTTTTCAAGTGCGGATTCCAAAAGGGGGCTGCATATTAGAGTTTTGGCCTCACATAGGTTACATAAATATTTCTGAACATTTCCTTATCCATGTGCCTGAAGGCTACCCTTACATTTGATAAGAATGCATATGCTGCCCTTACTATGCCATTTATATGTATTTCTGGAGACAAATCTGCCAGTATGTTTACTCCTAGATCTCTCTCATTTTCTGTCTCTTGAAGTTGTACTCCAGCCACCGAGTAGTCAAGCTTGGGCCTTCTTGCACTTGTACCCATTCTCATTACCTTACATTTTGAAGTATTGAATTTCATTTGTCACTTTTCTGACCACTCATGTGTGCTTACCTAATTGTGATTACCTAATTGTGATTACGGGAAAGAGCTCAAAGCTCGTATCTTCCCGTCTCCTCATCGGTTCCATTTTAGACTTAGTGATACTTATCATACCTGTCCTTAAAACTATGGATTGAGATACCATTAACTACCTCCTCGCTTAGCCAATTCCAATTATCAACTACTCTTACACTGAAAAAGTATTTCCTTGCATCCTGCAAAGAAGTTTTCTTACCAAGCTTCAAACTATGACCTCTAGTTCTAGAGCCAGCCATATCAAAATATCGATCCCTATTAACTCTATCATAACCATGAAGGAATTTAAAGACTGTCACCATATCCCCCCTCACTCTTCTAGCTTCGAGTGATGGTAAGCCTAATTCCCTCAGCCTCTCATCAAAACTGAGATTGCGTATTTCTGGCACCAGTTTCGTGGCATGTCTTTGAACTTTTTCAAGCTTAGCTATGTGCTTTTTCAAGTGCGGATTCCAAAAGGGGGCTGCATATTAGAGTTTTGGCCTCACATAGGTTACATAAATATTTCTGAACATTTCCTTATCCATGTGCCTGAAGGCTACCCATACATTTGATAAGAATGCATATGCTGCCCTTACTATGCCATTTATATGTATTTCTGGAGACAAATCTGCCAGTATGTTTACTCCTAGATCTCTCTCATTTTCTGTCTCTTGAAGTTGTACTCCAGCCACCGAGTAGTCAAGCTTGGGCCTTCTTGCACTTGTACCCATTCTCATTACCTTACATTTTGAAGTATTGAATTTCATTTGTCACTTTTCTGACCACTCATGTGTGCTTACCTAATTGTGATTACCTAATTGTGATTACGGGAAAGAGCTCAAAGCTCGTATCTTCCCGTCTCCTCATCGGTTCCATTTTAGACTTAGTGATACTTATCATACCTGTCCTTAAAACTATGGATTGAGATACCATTAACTACCTCCTCGCTTAGCCAATTCCAATTATCAACTACTCTTACACTGAAAAAGTATTTCCTTACATCCTGCAAACAAGTTTTCTTACCAAGCTTCAAACTATGACCTCTAGTTCTAGAGCCAGCCATATCAAAATATCGATCCCTATTAACTCTATCATAACCATGAAGGAATTTAAAGACTGTCACCATATCCCCCCTCACTCTTCTAGCTTCGAGTGATGGTAAGCCTAATTCCCTCAGCCTCTCATCAAAACTGAGATTGCGCATTTCTGGCACCAGTTTCGTGGCATGTCTTTGAACTTTTTCAAGCTTAGCTATGTACTTTTTCAAGTGCGGATTCCAAAAGGGGGCTGCATATTAGAGTTTTGGCCTCACATAGGTTACATAAATATTTCTGAACATTTCCTTATCCATGTGCCTGAAGGCTACCCTTACATTTGATAAGAATGCATATGCTGCCCTTACTATGCCATTTATATGTATTTCTGGAGACAAATCTGCCAGTATGTTTACTCCTAGATCTCTCTCATTTTCTGTCTCTTGAAGTTGTACTCCAGCCACCGAGTAGTCAAGCTTGGGCCTTCTTGCACTTGTACCCATTCTCATTACCTTACATTTTGAAGTATTGAATTTCATTTGTCACTTTTCTGACCACTCATGTGTGCTTACCTAATTGTGATTACCTAATTGTGATTACGGGAAAGAGCTCAAAGCTCGTATCTTCCCGTCTCCTCATCGGTTCCATTTTAGACTTAGTGATACTTATCATACCTGTCCTTAAAACTATGGATTGAGATACCATTAACTACCTCCTCGCTTAGCCAATTCCAATTATCAACTACTCTTACACTGAAAAAGTATTTCCTTGCATCCTGCAAAGAAGTTTTCTTACCAAGCTTCAAACTATGACCTCTAGTTCTAGAGCCAGCCATATCAAAATATCGATCCCTATTAACTCTATCATAACCATGAAGGAATTTAAAGACTGTCACCATATCCCCCCTCACTCTTCTAGCTTCGAGTGATGGTAAGCCTAATTCCCTCAGCCTCTCATCAAAACTGAGATTGCGTATTTCTGGCACCAGTTTCGTGGCATGTCTTTGAACTTTTTCAAGCTTAGCTATGTGCTTTTTCAAGTGCGGATTCCAAAAGGGGGCTGCATATTAGAGTTTTGGCCTCACATAGGTTACATAAATATTTCTGAACATTTCCTTATCCATGTGCCTGAAGGCTACCCATACATTTGATAAGAATGCATATGCTGCCCTTACTATGCCATTTATATGTATTTCTGGAGACAAATCTGCCAGTATGTTTACTCCTAGATCTCTCTCATTTTCTGTCTCTTGAAGTTGTACTCCAGCCACCGAGTAGTCAAGCTTGGGCCTTCTTGCACTTGTACCCATTCTCATTACCTTACATTTTGAAGTATTGAATTTCATTTGTCACTTTTCTGACCACTCATGTGTGCTTACCTAATTGTGATTACCTAATTGTGATTACGGGAAAGAGCTCAAAGCTCGTATCTTCCCGTCTCCTCATCGGTTCCATTTTAGACTTAGTGATACTTATCATACCTGTCCTTAAAACTATGGATTGAGATACCATTAACTACCTCCTCGCTTAGCCAATTCCAATTATCAACTACTCTTACACTGAAAAAGTATTTCCTTACATCCTGCAAACAAGTTTTCTTACCAAGCTTCAAACTATGACCTCTAGTTCTAGAGCCAGCCATATCAAAATATCGATCCCTATTAACTCTATCATAACCATGAAGGAATTTAAAGACTGTCACCATATCCCCCCTCACTCTTCTAGCTTCGAGTGATGGTAAGTCTAATTCCCTCAGCCTCTCATCAAAACTGAGATTGCGTATTTCTGGCACCAGTTTCGTGGCATGTCTTTGAACTTTTTCAAGCTTAGCTATGTGCTTTTTCAAGTGCGGATTCCAAAAGGGGGCTGTATATTAGAGTTTTGGCCTCACATAGGTTACATAAATATTTCTGAACATTTCCTTATCCATGTGCCTGAAGGCTACCCTTACATTTGATAAGAATGCATATGCTGCCCTTACTATGCCATTTATATGTATTTCTGGAGACAAATCTGCCAGTATGTTTACTCCTAGATCTCTCTCATTTTCTGTCTCTTGAAGTTGTACTCCAGCCACCGAGTAGTCAAGCTTGGGCCTTCTTGCACTTGTACCCATTCTCATTACCTTACATTTTGAAGTATTGAATTTCATTAGCCACTTTTCTGACCACTCATGCAGATTATTTAGATCCTCCTGAAGTTCTCTACCATTGTTCTCGTTTTTTACTTTCTTCACAATCTTTGCATCATCTGCAAACATATTCATGAATGAATTTACAGACTCTGGTAGGTCATTTACATATACAAGGAACAAAAGTGGCCCTAAAACTGAACCCTGTGGAACTCCACTACTAACTCTTCTCCATTCAGACACTGAGTGTCTTACTCTAACCCTCTGTTCCCTTCCTTCTAAGTAAGTTCTTATCCATTCCAAAACATTTCCACCTATTCTAGCCATTGATTGCAGCTTCCTAATAAGTCTCCCATGTGGAACAGTGTCAAACGCTTTCTGGAAGTCTAGGAATATGCAATCTGCCCAGCCCTCTCTTTCCTGTAAGATTTAGCTTACCTCATCATAAAATTCTAATAAGTTTGTTACTGTTGATCTACCTTCTCTGAAGCCATGTTGCCTCACTGACAAAAATTTGAAGGATTCCAAGTGAAGAGAGATATGTTTCCTTAGTAGTTTCTCCATAACTTTGCAAACTATGCTGGTCAAGGAAACTGGTCTATAGTTCAGAGCCGTATCCCTCCTTCCCTTTTTGAAGATAGGTATCACATTTGCTTGTTTCCAGCATCTTGGAATCTCCCCCGACTCCAATGACTCCTTAAATATGATACTTAGTGCCACTGATATTGTGTTTGCGCATTTTTAAGCACATGAGGGTATATGTCATCAGGACCTTTAGCTTTATGAACATCTAAATCCATCAGCGCTTTGCATACCTCTGTGGCTGTAAGGTTGATGTTCTCTAATACCGGCCCTTGAGCTTCTATCACTGCAATCTGAGGGGGTGGGGTATTTTCTACTGTAAATACTGACTGAAACTCCTTGTTCAATTCCTTGCAGATCTCTTCATCCGTCTCAGTGATGCTTCCATTCGCTCTCTTTAGCCTTAAAACCTGTTCTTTTACCTTCAGTTTTCCTCTGATAAAGCTGTGGAAAAGCTTGGGATTTTCTTTAGCCTTCCTGGTGATGTCCCTCTCATAGTCTCTCTCTGCCTCTCTCCTTTTACTTAGGTAGTCATTTCTTGCTCTTTTGTAGGTTTGCCAGGCATTTATGTTTTTTCTCCTCCTATACCTTTTCCAGCATTTGTCTCTCCACTCCTTAGCTCTTTTACACCCATTATCGAACCATTTCTCTCTGGCATGAATTACACCTACTTTGGTGACAGGTATGCAGCAATCTACTATCTTCCCATATTTCTCACAAAAGATGTCATGCATTTCTTGTACAGATTTGTTGTAAAATAAGGTTCTCCAGTCAATAACTGCTAAAAGCTCATTCATTTTGATGTAATCTCCTTTCGGATAGTTCCTCCTCATGTCCTCAGTGCCTCTACTCTCAGGAAGAATATCTGCAATGATATACTCCATCAACAACACACAGTGGTCACTCTTTCCAATTGGTGGTTCATACTCAATTTTTTCAATATCCAACACATTATCTGTGAACACTAGATCAAGTAGTGATGGCTCATCCCCACCCCTGGCCCTTGTTGGTTCCATTACATGTTGGTGTAGGAAATTCCCTTGTACGCAATCTAGGAATCTTGCCCCGAATGAGTCCTCACCACTGTGTGGGTCAAGATTTATCCAATCTATCTCTTTATGATTAAAGTCTCCCATAATAAAAATCCTACATTTTTTTCCCCGTGCCATGTTAACAACTGAGTTTATGACTTCAATAGTACCTATATATCTTTCCTCATAAACTTCAAGCCTATTTTGGTTCCTTGGTGGGTTGTATACAACAGTTATTATAATGCTCTCTGGCCAAGTATTTATGCGAGCAACAAGAAATTCCTTGAACTCACTTTC
Source organism: Halocaridina rubra (assembly GCA_037179515.1). Lineage (NCBI taxonomy): Eukaryota > Metazoa > Arthropoda > Malacostraca > Decapoda > Atyidae > Halocaridina > Halocaridina rubra. The sequence goes on along the minus strand of JAXCGZ010022688.1, from coordinate 178,494 downwards.
TATAGCCAAGTTTATTTCTTCGACTTGAATCCTTTCACTTATGAGCAGTGCTATCCCTCCACCAGTCCTCTCAGATCTTTCAACCCTTAGTATTCTGAAGCCCTTAGGAAAAACTGTGACACTGTTTATGTCCTCACTCAACTTAGTCTCTGTAATTGCTACTATATCTGCCTTACTGTTGTGAATCCTATCTTTTAATTCTACTGCCTTACCAGCTAATCCATCAGCATTTGTGTATAGCAATCTTAATGAGGCCCCATCCCCTGATCTTCTGTCATTTTCTTGTTTATCTCCCCTTTGTCTGGAAGAACTCTGTAATGAAAATTTTTCTTCTCTTCTTCATTTCTTTCATCATTTACCCTTCTTGCCTCTTGCAACAAGTTTTTGATCTTTCCCATCTCTTCCTGTGTTCTGTATCGTCTAATGAACACTTCTTTGAATTCTTGAAGGTCTTTTAGACTTTTTTTTCTCAACAATATTTCCCTACATATTTCCCCTCTCTCAAAGGTTACTTTTGTTGGTCTCGGCTTTCCTTCCCTCGAATATTTACCTAGTTGGTGTATGTTTACAATATCCTCAGGACCACATACTACTCCAAGCTTTCTTATCAGGTCTACAACCCTAGCTTTATTTTCTTCAAGTCTCCCCTGCCATGTTGGCTCCTGGGATTCGCTTATGCCTGAGATTACCACTGTCTTCTCCTTATCAAGTGCCTGTCTGATGAGTGGGTTTGCCCTTTCCATCACAACGTCTTTCATTTTTTCGATTACTGTCTCTTTATAGTCAACTGTTTGTATGTTTTCCAGTGCCACCACCTTTACAGCCTCTTTGACTGCCACATTCCCCTTTAGTGCATCAGCAAAGGAAGTTTTCATGGCATCATTTTCCATATTCAGCTCCTGGAACTCTTTTCTGAACTGTTCAATGTTTTCCTTAATCTGGACATTCCAAGCAGCAATCTCGTCTCTCTCAGAAGAGAGCAGTGAACTAACATCTAATTCCTTTAGGTTGTCATTCAACTGTTTGTTTTTATCTTCTTGTTTAGAAATTCTAGATTCTAGTTGACTCTTTTCCCCTTCCAGCTTCTTTATTCTTTTTTCTAGTTCCTTTCTCTCCTGCCCTTGTGCTTTATTTGCTTCCTCCAAAGATCTTATTTGCTCTCTGAGTGTTTCATTCTCTTTCATTTCTCCATCCATATTCCGAATTTTATCATCAAGGCTTATAACCATTTCCTCTAAATTCTTGATTTTCTGTTTAAGTCTCCTAATGGCTACCCCTCCTACCGACCCATGGATGGGAGAGGTTTGGGACAGAGATGGCGTCATTTTTATGTTCTCCCTCTCACAGAATATAGAAAGAAGACGAGAAAGAGGAAAAAAAAAAGAGAAAAACTTTTAATTAAGCTTCACACAGAACTTTTATATCTCCATATAAGTGCTATTTAGTGACTCAGTTTATCTCTTTTCTGGTAACACATATCTTAACTTAAAAACTTGACCATGGTAATTTAAGGATAAAAAGAAAAAGAAAAAAATGCAACAAAACAAAAGTCAAACCTGAAGGAAAAATTCGAACCTGTGTCTGAGGTGGCACCCACCTGTTTCTGCTATATATTCTTCCTAACTGATAAACTCACTTGCTAACCAAGATATGTTATCACAGGATTAGACTTTACATTTAACTCAATATATATACAAAATAAAAAAAAATAGTAAAAGAGAAAGCTAAAAGAAAAGCAAAAAAAAAAAAATGAAGAAAAGAAGACAGCTGTACTACTTGGCAACTTAACTCAGTACTGTTGACAGGTGGATATTTTTTTTTCTTAATTATTCAATTATTTTGTGTATCAAACTAACTAACAAGTTAATATAAATGTGAAGGATACTGATTTTAACAATATATGGAACCTCAGGATCAGGTAAATGGCTCAAGAGCTTTCCCCAGTTTACACAAAAAATTAGGTAATGTGATGTGATGGCTTCACCTTTGGCAACTCTTCTAAATTTCCACGTGTGTGTGCGTGTGTGATTACCTAATTGTGATTACCTAATTGTGTTTACGGGAAAGAGCCCAAAGCTCGTATCTTCCCGTCTCTTGATCGGTTCCATTTTATACTTAGTGATACTTATCATACCTGTCCTTAAAACTATGGATTGAGATACCATTAACTACCTCCTCGCTTAGCCAATTCCAATTATCAACTACTCTTACACTGAAAAAGTATTTCCTTACATCCTGCAAACAAGTTTTCTTACCAAGCTTCAAACTATGACCTCTAGTTCTAGAGCCAGCCCTATCAAAATATCGATCCCTATCCACTCTATCATAACCATGAAGGAATTTAAAGACTGTCACCATATCCCCCTTCACTCTTCTAGCTTCGAGTGATGGTAAGTCTAATTCCCTCAGCCTCTCATCATAACTGAGATTGCGTATTTCTGGCACCAGTTTCGTGGCATGTCTTTGAACTTTTTCAAGCTTAGCTATGTGCTTTTTCAAGTGCGGATTCCAAAAGGGGGCTGCATATTCGAGTTTTAGCCTCACATAGGTTACATAAATATTTCTGAACATTTCCTTGTCCATGTGCCTGAAGGCTACCCTTACATTTGATAAGAATGCATGTGCTGCCCTTACTATGCCATTTATATGTATTTCTGGATACAAATCTGCCAGTATGTTTACTCCTAGATCTCTCTCATTTTCTGTCTCTTTAAGTTGTACTCCAGCCACCGAGTAGTCAAGCTTGGGCCTTCTTGCACTTGTACCCATTCTCATTACCTTACATTTTGAAGTATTGAATTTTATTAGCCACTTTTCTGACCACTCATGCAGATTATTTAGATCCTCCTGAAGATCTCTACCATTGTTCTCGTATTCAAATTATTGCAACAGGGGGAGTTGATGATTAAGGAGCCTATAAAAGTACGTGTAAAGAAGGGATAGTGAAGGATGGGTTAAAGAGCATTAAAGGTATAAGCAATGGCTCATGAAACCAAGTAATTATTGGGACTGGGAGTAAAGCACAATAGCAGTAAGGGAACTGTCAGGTTATTATGTGATGGTATATTTTAAAGGTTGATGCACTTAGGGGATATTTATCTCAATAGTAAAATTAAAACAAGTTAGTAGGGCTCAAATTAATGTACTAGAGAGTCTGTTCTAAATGCTATCGGTTGATAGGTGCATGACGTGTTGGCTACAGTGGTATGAACGGAGGAGGTTTTCCTTCCGCAAAGTGGAAGCGGAGTTCAGGAGTCCCTCCGCAGTAGTACAGCAGAAAGCAAGCTACAGTGGTAAAAACGGAGGAGGTTCTCCCTTTGGAATGTGGGAAGCGGGGTTGAGGTATCCCTCCGCGCTGCTACAGTGATATGAATGGAGGAGGTTTTCACTTTGCAATGTGGGAGCGGAGTTCATGTGTCCCTCCGCAGTGCTACAGTGGTAAGAGCTACAGTGGTAAGTAAACTACAGTAGTAAAAACGCAGGAGGTTTTCCCTCCACAACGTGGGAAGTAGAGTTGAGATATCCCTCCATGCTGCTACAGTGATGTGCATGGAGGAGGTTTTCCTTCCGCAACATGGGAGCGGAGCTCTGGTATTCCTCCGCAGTGCTAAAGTGGTATGAACGGAGGAGGTTTTCCCTCCGCAATGTGGGAGCGAACTTCAGGAGTCCCTCCGCAGTACTACAGTGGTAAGTAAGCTACAGTGGTAAAAACGGAGGAGGCTTTATCTCGGCAACATGGGAAGTGGAGTTGAGGTATCCCTCCACGCTGCAACAGTGATGTGAATGGATTAGGTTTTCCTTCCGCAATGTGGGAGCAGAGCAATGGTGTCCCTCCGCAGTGCTACAGTGGTATGAACAGAAGAGGTTTTCCCTCCGCATTGTGGATGAGGAGTTCAGGTATCCCTCTGCAGTGCTGTAGTTGAAAGTAAGCTACAGTGGTAAGAACGCAGGAGGTTTTCGCTCCGCAACGTGGGATGCAGAGTTGAGGTATCCCTCCGTGCTGCTACAGTGGTAAGTATGGAGGAGATTTTCACTCCACAATGTGGGAAGCGGATTTGAGGTATTTCTCCACAGTGCTACAGTGGTAAGTTAGCTACAGTGGTATGAACAGAGGAGGTTTTCTCTCCGCAACAGGGGAAGCGGAGTTGAGGTATCCCTCTGCAATGCTACAGCGGTAAGTACGGGGGAGGTTTTCCCTCTGCAACGTGGGAAGCGGGGTTGAGGTATCCCTCCGCATAGCTACAATGGCGAGAACAGAGGAGGTTTTTCCATTCGCAACATGGGAAGCAGAAATGATGTATCCCTCCGCAGTGCAGGACCTGTTGACCAGCTGAAGCAGAGTTGATATTACCCTTCCTCGGTGGATAAAATGGAGTTAAGGTTATCCATCCGCAGCGTTGGGAATTGGAGATGAGGTTATCTCTCCACAGCATCGGCTTAGTCCGACTGATGAAAGACGCAGATGGCTACCCATATAAGAAATGGAGGCAAACGATAAGGATAGGAAATTGAATATAGGAAAGTAAAGCCCTAGGATGCAGACTACAGTGGAAGGTGAGAAGCAAGACGCCAAGATAATTACAGAACAGATATGGAGACATATTTGAATGAAGCGCGGAGAACTAACAGGTGAGTCACAGGAGTCGATGAAAAAACAACCGATAGCAGCAGAGGCAGCCATGACAAGTAGTGTCTTGGAGTCCATCAAGGAATACAGCAGAGGCATAGTTGAACAAATAATGCAGGAGCAGAGGGAAAATGACAATTGGCTGCGAAGGAAGGAGCAGGTGCACGGAATAGATGTGGTGGAAAAAGGCTTGAGGGAGACAAGGAGTGATATGAGCATAAGCAAGAACAGAAAGGTAGATGATGAAGGGAACCATGAGGACAAGGATCAAAGGGGCAAGGAAGAGCGAGAGAAGGAGAAGCAACGAACGGATGCGGGAGCTGGAAGAAATGTGGTCCCGGGCCACTCGTGGCTGATGGAACCCAGAGGAGCAGTCCAAACATGAGTAGGAAAAGTAATGGTCAGCCAAGGGAATGCTCTTCACTTTGACAACTAGACAGAAAGGAGCTACAAGGACTTCATAGTACAGTTTTGGGAGTACACGGTGAAACGCCATGGCGCCTGACGAGAAAATAATGTTTCTGATAGACGCATGAGAGGGCAAGAGAGTTAAGTATCACGCAAGAAGGTACCTCAAGGTCTACCAAAACAAAGAAGCAGCATGTTGAGAAGCGCTAAGATACCTAGAGGGCTCGTTCGGGTGTGACGAACAACCCACTGATGTATTTTGGGCTCGAATGAGGGAAGGAAGGCGAATCTATGATGAGGACATCTGAAGACTTGACGGACTAAAGATGCAGCTGATAAAAGTAAGGGAAGGACTGATACGGGAGGCAAGGAATGATCGAGACACTGAAATCAGAATGATCAAGGATGCCAGAGGTCAATTGCCCGTCGACATGTCATTCAAATTCGGAGTGATGTATCAAATGAAGGAGAATAATGAAGTAAGTCCCTGTTGAGCACCAGATCTCATGAGGTACATTGCAATGAAGATGGGCAATATCCAAACACAGGATGTGCAGGCAAGAATTGACACCGGTCGTGGGTCTCCAAGCGATGTTAGAGGCAATCAAGATGGACCAGAGGGCTAGAAGGCTAAGGAAATGGAGACAGGATCTGAACTATGCCAATTGTGTCATGATACACATTCACTCCAGGTTTGATAGAGCTTCGCAAGACTAGGGAGTAAGGAGCATCTGAGGGCAGCTGCAAAGTTTCTGGTATGCTTCAGGTGCCTAAAGAAGGGACGCAGAGAAAGAAAGCCATGTGAGGTATGCGAAAGTGATATGCACGCGACGATCCTGCACACCGATTATGACAGAAGGTCGATGGGGAGGACTAGTGAATGAGACAACCGAAGGGACCAGCGACCATCAAGGCGAGAAGGAGACATATGGCACGAGCGAGAATGAGAAGGCCATGATTAAGAGAGACGATGATGGTCAGAACAAAGAGGTTACATGTGGGCAGAAAAGAAGCTCAGAGCCACTAACTTTGCTGGTTGTTCCAGGCAATTGACATCAGGAGAAGGGGACAGTTGCCTTGCCTATAGTGGAGGTATTTTTCATGACATGAGACACAAACATCACACAGAGGGGGTGGGTAGAAACCCTAGCCCTTCTGGACGGTGATATTGACAGTACATTCTGCACACGCAACCTGGTAAACATGACCACAACCCCCGGAGTACCGATACAGGTAGAAGTTAACACCATTGACCACGCACGGCAGTGGGACACAGGCATGATGGACCTGTGGGAAACAGCGGCAAAGGCTAGATGCCCCAAGGAGCTGAGACTCTACCAAGTCTTAGTGGTTACCATCCTGCCAAGGAGCATAACTGATTGCATCACCAGAAGGGAAGAGATCTGTCGATGGAAGCACCTGGCCTCCTTAGGGGAATCATACGTGAGCAACAAGGAGAACGCCGATGTAAAAATCCTCATAGGACTTGACCATCCGCGGGTCCTACTCCTGCTCAAGGTTAGGTGGGGGTGTGACGGGCATCCCTTCACGCTGAGGACAGCTCTAGGTTGAATGGAACAGGGCGCCTTGTTGCCCAGAGACCCAACAGAAACAACGGCGAGCCTCACTGCCATAGCCTCACTGCCAAGATCAACAAGTGGCAATGAGTCTTTGGAGCAACGAGTACAGTGGTTCTGGGAGCTGGACGAGCCCACGGCAAAGGAGGCTCAGAAGGAAGAGGGGCTATCGCCATTGAACCAGTATGTGTTGAGCCTGTGCAACATTCATGTAAGCAGGAGCAGAAATCACTAAGTACTGCCAATCCCATTCAAGCAGTCATCATCGCTTCAGGTCAACAATTGGAGATTGTCTCGTCACAGATTGGATTCAGTAAAGAACAAGCTCAGGTAGGATAGGGTGTTGGGAAACACCTACAATTTGGAAATTCAAAAACTCTTGACGGCGGGGTATGCAAAACGAGTGCCAGATCAAGACCTCTGAATTAGTGGACAGTGGATCTGGTACGTACCTCATCATCCGGAACTGAATCCCAGCAAACCAGGGAAGGTGCACATTGTTATTGATTGCGCTGCAATTCAGCAAGGTGTGTGTTTGAACTCAAAAGTACTACAAGGGCCAGACTTAAACAATAAGCTCATCGGAAGTCTTCTTCAGTTTCGACAGAACAGAGTGGCAGTGACGACAGACATAGAGGCCATGTTCTATCAGGTGAAAGCGGTGGAGAACGACAAGGATGCCTTACAATTCATGTGGAGGAAGGACTTGCGCTCTACGGTGAACGTTTATCGAGTATGGTAGGCCTTATGATGAGGCGGTGAGGGAAACCGCTAAGAATTTCTATGTCGACAACCTTTTGCATTCCTTGGATGACACAGACCAGGCAGCGGCCATAGCCATGAAGTTGACGAACCTAACGAGTAAAGGAGGATTACAAAATGGTCAAGAAACATGCCAGACATGCTGAAAGGGATACTGAAGAAGGAGCTTCGTTAGTGCGGGACGAGGTCTGATATATTAACAGCTGCACAACTGGAAGTAAGGGTATTGGGAGTGGTATGGGACCAAGAGAAGGACAAGAGTGCAGTACGAGTAGAGCTCAAGGATTGCTTGTTCACTAGACGAAGCCTATTGGCAACTTTCAGTGCCGTCTATGACCCTCGTGGAATACTGGCACCATTTGTAGTTTGTGTCAAGATCATCTTTCAGGAAGAGTGCCGGAATGGTAAGAGATGGGACGAACCTATCAGCGAACAAGGTCAATGGGATTAGAAGGAATGGATGCATGATTTGCGACTGTTAAGGGGATTCGTGATATCCAGACGCTATCGCAACTGGGCTACAGGAGAACAGCAGAGAGTGGAATTACACACCTTCGCCGACACGACCCAGATGGCGTATGGCACCGCAAGCTACCTGTGCTCCATTGACCCTGAGGACAGTGTAAGCATGTTCATTCTTTTCGGTTGGACACGTTTAATCTCTTTGAAGGGAATGAGTATACCTAGGTTGGAGCTTTGTGCCACCAAGCTAGCTGCTGAAGTAACTGCCATCATCACCACCGAGGTAGGGGTCAAGCTTGTCGACGTCGTGTATTGGATGGACAGTATGCTTGTGCTGTGTACATTAGCAGTTCTATCAGGTACTTCAAGACCTACGTTGCTAACAGGGTGACAGGCGTCACGAGCCCTAGGCACATAACCTAGCAGACGACATATCACTGGGCCTTTCAAGCCATGCCATGATGGTGAGGAGCAGGTGGACCAATGGGCTGGAATTCCTAGGCTGCCCAAGGAAGTATTGGTGTCCGGAAAACACTCTGCTGATAGGAAACACTGCAGAAACGAAGCTGCGTTCACCCTTATCACTAACAGCGTTGGTAGCTGAGACTTCACTGTCAGTTTGTCAACGCCTCTGGAACCAGTTCTTAAGATGGGATAA